>QFEU01004588.1:0-15276 GCA_003316345.1 Tricholoma terreum | reverse complement strand
TGTGGAATTTGTGAGGATGATATCTAACTAGAGGTGAGGAGTCTACATGCATTCACAATACAGATGGACTGAATATGCTGGAAGTGCGCCCTTGTTGTGGGTATAGAACACGACTTGATGTGGCTCAGCTTTCTTGAGCAGGTGACCTTTTGCGTGTTGCGGGCATCCAAAATTCTGACATGCCTGAGTTGGTGGATAGAATGTATGAGATGCTATAAGTCATTGAGTAAAGGTGGTTCTCAGACTGCATGATAATGGTGTATAAGTACTCAGTCCATGCTTGATGCCATGTTCTGCAAATGCCGGCTCAATCTCTGTCTCTTTATGATGCCAGATTGTCGTCTTCAAGATCTTCCATAAGTTTTCAACAGCAGCAGGAGTCAGGTCACAACTGCTGCTAAGAAAGGCCGCAATACTAGGAGGGAGGATGACAGGGGGCTGAGATGCAGGGACACACACAGGCTGGGCGAGCAAGATGGGGTCTTTGAGCCTTGATGCGAACGTCACAAAGTCAGTGATTTGCTTCCACTTGACACCCTTGAAAGAGAAAGAGACTGTGTTGAGCTTCTGCAGTAGTTCATCAAAGTCAAGGTCACTCATGATGAGTCCGTCGTTGCTACAGGTAGTTACAGTCTGCTTCGTTCAACGTTCTACAGAGTGTGCGCATGTTTACAGTAACCAAATAGAGGCATCCGTCCTGGCGGCCAGACGGACTGGGCGGATTCTCGGAATCCCAAATTTCCTGAATTTTTGGGCCTGTGGCACCCCCATAAAATTAGTGGGAGCACCCACATCCACCTGTTGAAGGTTATTGTATAACAGAAGAATCTGCAAGTGGGCCATGGGAGTGGGAGTAGTTAGAACTTGTTCCCCTCCAATGAATCCTCCTGGAATGCATAATTTAAGCACTACCAGTGATCTAACATGACAAGATTTGAACTAGGCATCATTTGTACTTCTTCAATGTGTGAGATTCAATGATTGGCATGATACTAGTATGGTCAGTGTTAGCTATATTGCTATATCTATTGCCTGCGTCCGTGCGCTCTCAGCACTCTCTGTACCTATCACGTGCTTACTGATACTTCTGCCTCGTTCCTTTGTCTGCCTCCTTAGTTGTCTCCCATATTGTCCCCTGACACTGAGGAGTTTGCCTGTGTGTGTTCTAGGAAGCTATCAGGCTTACAGATTATGGGCCCTGCCCAATAGCTTTTTTTTTAGATCACTACAGACCTCAGGGGATCAACAACTTGAATTTTTCTATCGTGTGGACGCTTACTCCCTGCAGCATGTGTTTTACATCTTTTTTCACGTATGCAACTTTCAATCAACCACGATCGGCCCCATCTCGTACCTTCCACTATCTTCATTTTGGCTCAGGGATCATTTTCACATGTACCTCGCCAAGATTGGACAAGATCGGTTTCAGATTTTTTTTTCCATCACTGACTAAACCATCTCTGTCATCTCCTTCCGTCACATGGAGAATTATTGCCCGAGCCATCAATCACGATCGGTTGATCATATATCTGCTGGCACTCGCTCTATGAGCCTCTCTCCCGAGGTTCAACGTTCTCGTTGTCAAGACACTCTGTCTGTAACGCAAAGCGCCCTGGGTCGCCCTACTGGTAACACTTTTAGAATTACTTCTTTTTCTCGTAAAAATGTTAGAAATATTCGACTTGAATTTCCCCATACTGATACTCCACCTATTCCCTACTTGCATCCTCTGAATTATATACCTGCCTCTTACCTTCAGCACCCAATTCCTGTTGTACCTAGCCCCTCTCAAGCTTACATTGCACCATCCAATCAAAACTCGGCTCTTTCTTATATTGATGACCCTCTTCCTCCCCATACATTCTTCCACCAATCGCTCTCGCTCTTGTTCCCTTACTTATAATTCCCCATCTACATATTCTGCTGTGAATGTCCCTCTCCCTGCTTCCCCTTCTACTTATAATCCTCTCTTGTCCGTTGCACGTTCCCATTCAACTATCTCCTCCCTCTATAATTCACATCATCACTTGACTCCTCCCCTTTCCCACTCAACCACCCCTTATCCCATGCAACCCATCACTTCTCCATCTGATCGTTCTCTTTCCTGTGATCGTTGTTGTGTTCTGTCCCCTCTCCCGGGCGTTTGCATGTGTTCTCCCCTAGCTCACAATATCCCGCCTCACATGATTCCCCCATCTGCTGTTCCTTCTTTCAATAGTTACCGTCATTCTCCTACCCCTTCCATTGCTTTGCTACCTACTCAAAACTTCATTCGCGAACCTTCTCCTTCTTTACCTACAACTACGCATATACCATTACTCCAAGGGCAATCTAACTGGGCTTCCTGGCTTGCAACAGTTGTCAACACAACTAAGAACACTGGCTACTACTCTCATATTTGTGATGAACCTATCACTGGTGCAGCTTACCATGATCCTCGTAAAATCCCATCCTACCCACCAATTCTCCCTGATGAGTACACAGATGAGGAGTATGGCTTCTTCATGGCCTGGTGGAAGGGTGATGGTGTCACGACCCACATTGTCACTTCACACCTTGCTGCTCATGTTTCGCCACTGCTTTCTCCTGAGGAAGATGAAGATGGTAATCCATGCACTGCCTGCCTGATTCTCACTGCTCTTCGCAATGCTTTTGGTCTTGTCGACTATGCTCATGCTGCTGCCCTACATGAACATCTTTTTGCAATTAAAGCTACAGCTCCAAAGGTTGACAAATATGTTACAGAGTGGCATGCTACTATTGCCCAGCTCCATTCTGCCAGTTACCCCATTTCTCATATTGAACTGCTGCAATGTTTTGTCGACCATCTCCCAGATACTGTTTCATATATTAATATCTGTGACACTGTCCATCGTGTGATCAGCAACCAAGATCATGCCCTTCTTCCCATCTTTGAACAACTTGCAGGAGAAGTCTTGTTGACCCATTTCAATTATGTTCGTTTACACCCTGCCACCGCATTTAACTCCAAACGACTTACCAACACCACTCCCCAATCTGCGAATACTGCTGTATCCTTGGGCAGCGTTCCTCGACCCACTTGTACTAATCCCAATTGTCCTTGACCATTAGTGTTTTAAGGTCCGGTCCAGTCCGGTTTTTTTGCCTTTTTTGGATGTAACTGCGACTGTAACCAGTTACAAAATGTCTGGATCATAGTGTAACTGTAACTGGACCGCACATAACTGGTTAATACCAGTTATGCACTGGTCTATTGACCAGTCATAACCAGTCTATTTTAAGACCAGTTGGTAACCAGTCTTAACCAGTTTTAACTGCAGTTACAACTGGTATTCTGTATACTAATATTGCCACAGCTTCAAGCTGACTAGCCTGTATTGTGCATTTATTGGGTGAGGCTTTGAGATTGCCAACCTGAGTAGGTGACTGATTCTATAGCGCAGATGGAGACGCACAATCCTTGTCTATGACACCAAGCGATCCGACTCACCTGCGAGACATTATTTACATTTCACCAGTTTTGACAAATCAACTCCACCCAATTAGTTAAACATGCATAACACGTCGTAGAAGAATCAGATTGCCTTGCGTTAGAGACGGAAAACGTGCGCCCACATCCGCACTACAGATTCGCTCTCTTGCACAAGTTGTAATTCTGAAAACCACACCCAATGTATGCAAAGGGATAATGGGCCAAGGTTATATTACCAGGTCATGACTATAGAAATCAGTTTGGTCATATCTCACTCATTTCTGGATGGATTTGGATGACCCAGGAACTGATATGATCCGAAATTGTCACAGCATGCTACTCATGTACGTATCTAGGACCGTGGTTCGGTCTTAGACCGGTTATAACCAGTTTTTCATCAGTTACGATGTTTTTACACATCGCACATAACTGTAACTGCGACCATCCTATAACTGGACATAACCGGACTGATAGTCCGGTTACATCGGTCACAGTCCGGTCCGGTTTCGGTCTTTTTTGCGGTTACAATGATCGGACCTTTAAACACTATTGACCATTGGGCCACACCATTGACATGTGCTGGGAACCTGGGGGTGGAAACGTAGGCGGACGAGAGAAGTTTAAAGCAGATAAGGCTGCTAAATGTGCAACAGCAGAACCGTTGGCCCATGTAGCTGAAATTGAGGTTCCAGAAGACGATGTTGTAGCTGAAAACATACCAGATCCAGTATTGCCTCTTGCAGCCCCTGTATTCTCTATAACCAACGCTGACTACATTTTTGAAAACTATCTCCCTGGTACACATGCTTATGTTTCAGCGCCTCTACTGGACCTCGAGATTCTTGAACCTGTTGCATATGCTACTGTCCGCCAACGTTTCAACATGATTCTTGATTTGGGTTGTACAAATCACATCATCAAGGACCACGCATTATTCTGGACGTACAACCCCTCACTAGTGACTCCAGTAAAGACCGCCAATTGTGGCATTCTGTCCACGTTGGCTTGGCAAAGTCAGATATCGGGTAACATGTGGGACAAAAATGGTCAATGTCATTTTGAAGGACTGCTTGCATGCACCTGATGTTCCTCTCAACCTTCTATCAGTTGATGCAATGCAGGAGAAGAAAATGGATGTTCTTTTCTCATATGGTATTACTACCATATTGTTTCCTTCAACTTCACCATTGCACGGCATGTCTTTTATGGCAGATGTTATACATCGGCTCTCGTTCCTTCGGTGTGAATTTCTTCACCCTCCCAACCCCCCAGTCTTGTCCATATCTACTACAAATCCATGTATCATCCCCACTCCCTTCGTCTTGCCAACCTTCGCACAGGTGGACCTCACCCCTGAGTTGTGGCACTGAAGATTTGGTCATGCTGGCGTGGACACTACCAGAGCCCTTCTCACCAAGAACTATGCCACTGGCATTGTCTACAATGGTCCCTTTGCTGCATCTCATTGCATACCTTGCTTGATAGGCAAACATCCACGTGCACCCTATTCGTACTTCGGTCATCGAGCCACTGAAATCTGCGAACTCCTTCACATGGACACCTGTGGTCCTTTCTCTGTTCAAACTCCTCAAGGGCACCAATACTTTTGGACTGTTCTTGATGACACGTCTAATGCCGGCAGCACTGCTCTCATTTCCAAGAAAAATCATGCCGTTAAGACCTTCAAAAGTGTTGTGAACGTCTGGGAAACAAAGTTGGGCAACTGTGTTATTGCTGTTCGTGCAGACAGTGCCAGTGAATTTGTCAAGGGAGCTTTATTGGCTCACTTCATTGAACATGGTATAACTCTCCAGCAGACTGTTCCCTATGCACATTCCCAGAATGGTAAAGCTGAACAGTATATCCGTACACTTGAGGACACTGCCCAGACATTGTTGGCTGATGCTAGTCTCCCTTCATCCTTCTGGGGCGATGCTGTACTCACCGCTCAGTATCTTTGCAACCATGTACCTACCTCAACTCTTCCAGCCAATACCACTCCATACGAAATCATTGAAAAGTCCAAGCCTGACCTTTCTCACCTTTGAGTTTGGGGGTGTCAATGTTTTGTGCTCATTTCTGAGGAACTATGAACAAAAGGTGGCCCTCGTATGCTAGAAGGAATTTTTGTTGGCTATGAAGAAAATCACATCAGTTGGCATGTCCGAACATTGACTGGAAAGTACATCTTTTCTCATGATGTCGTATTCAGTGAAAATGCTTGTGGTAGACTTAGTACCTCCTCCCCAGCCATCCCTCATATTCCTCCCCCTCCCTCCCTGTTTCTCACTCCTTCCACCTCACTTACTCCCTCCTCGTCATCCATTCCTACTGCCACCAACTTTGATCCCTCAATCTCCGTTCGTCCTCCCTCCCATTCCATCACCCCGTTGTCACCACCTCATCCTCCTCCACCCACTCGTCCACCTCGCAAACTAACTGAATTTGGCTGGAATTGGGCTGAGTCTGTTCAGGCTAACAATGAACGTCTTTTGTGTCTCCACGCTGCTTGAGCTGCCTGCTCTGCTCAGATATCCCTGCCTGATCTTGCTGCCCCTCTCACCTCCCTCGCTATTGATGACTTTGCATCATTAGCTCACTCTGACAGACTTGTTATTCCCTTGAAGTTCTCCTCCCTTGCCTCTTTTGAAACCCAAACCCTTCGTACCTTTGCAGGACTCTCTACTTCGCCTGACCAACCTTTCCTATCCTCTTCCAAAACCCTTAAAATCTTTGATATCAACAAACCACCTGATAATTATCAAGAAGCCATTGCTCGCTCTGATACAACAGTCTGGCATTGGGCTATGCAACATGAAGTTGATGGGCTTCACACTTGACAGGTTTTTGAAGAGACTACACTGCCTCCCAGTTGCAAGCTTATTGGACTTCGTTGGGTATATGCCTACAAATATGACCCAGAGGGAAACATCATCTGTGGAAATGAGAAGGCTCATCTTGTGGCTCAGGGTTTCAGCCAACGCCCTGATGACTACAGAGAAACATATGCTCCTGTATGCAAACTAACGAGTGTTTGCATCATTCTGGCCCATGCTGCCTAGGCTAATCTTGAGATCTACCAATTCGATGCAAAACTCGCGTTTCTGAATGCACTTATTGGCCATCATAATATTTTTTGTGGCCAGATTCCAGGTTTTCCGCTCTCCAATCCTGCTACAGTGTATCGCATTCTTCGCGCATTATACAGGTTACAGCAATCAGCATTCGAGTGGTATGTTTTGTTGCGATCTACCCTCGAGAACTTGGGGTTTGTACATTGCGAGGTGGACCATGGTGTTTTTGTTGGCAAATGGACTATGCCACCTCTCCCATCTATTCCCATGCCAACTGATGGATCAGATCTCATCATGATCGTTCCTGTACACGTTGATGATGGACTCGCTGCAACCAACTCTTCAGAGCTTTGGCGGTGGTTTATCATTAAATTGAACAAGTTGTTTGAGATTTCTGACCTCAGTCCTGCCGCTCTCTACCTCGGGATCCGCATCACACAAGACCACGTCAAACGTAAACTCTGGCTTTCCCAAAAGAGCTTCATTTCCAACCTTCTCACGTCTTATAAACTACTCAACTCTCACCCCCAATCAGTTCCACTCCGACATCCCCTCCATTTGTTGCCAACTCCTCCTCCAAATGCTCTTCCCGAAGTTTGTGACTGCGACATCACAGCCCACTATCAGGCACTTGTTGGCTCCATCACTTACCTCACTGTTTGTACATGACCTGACCTTGCTTATACTGCAATGGCTTTGGGCCAGTTTAATGCAAATCCTAGCTGAGCACATCTCCTTGCTGCAAAAGGTGTGCTTCGTTATCTGGTTGGTACACTGGACTATGCCTTACAATATGGTTCACACCCTGCCCTCAATCACCCTGTGTATGGTTCCTTTACATGTGGATGCTCTCTCATGGACGCCAATTGGGCCACTGACCAGTCAGATCGTAAGAGTGTGTCTGGGTATCTCTTCTTTCTGTTCCGGTCACTGGTCTCTTGGTCTGCTGTAAAGCAAAGGACCATCGCACTCTCATCAACTGAAGCAGAATACATGGCAATGACCCACGCAATGAAAGAAGCTCTCTGGCTTTGGCTTTTCCTCTTCGAAGTTCACCTTCCTATGCCACATCCTTTCCCTTTGCTGTGTGATAATGTCAGTGCCTTGGACCTTGCAGATTCTGACTCAACCTCATCTCATTTAAAACATATCGATATTTGATATCATTTCATTCACGAACATCTCGCTTCCGGTTCTTTCACCACATCTTGGGTCCCTACTGCCGAGATGACTGCCGACATTCTCATGAAACCTCTTGCTTTACCATTACATACAAAACATACGGTCAATCTTGGTCTCATCTCTCTCTGACTTACTTATTTTCGCTCCCTACTGCATTCATGGGGGTGTTAGCTATATTGCTATATCTATTGCCTGTGTCTGTGCACTCTCAGCACTCTCCATACCTATCACGTGCTTACCAATACTTCTGCCTTGTTCCTTCGTCTGCCTCCTTAGTTGTCTCCCATATTGTCCCCTGACACTGAGGAGTTCGCCTGTGTGTGTTCTAGGAAGCTATCAGGCTTACAGTCAGTTTTGGGGAGCCCTAATTTGCACAAACTTCACCAACAGGGTCTACTGGCTATGATATTGTGCATTCACAATTAATTATGGGCTCTCCTAAGGTATGGCAACAACACCCAGCAGGTTAAACAGCTTAAAGAAACTGAAAAATCAGTTCTGCAGCCATTTTTCAGATGTTTGGAGAGCATGGGAAGAGACCACTACAGCCACATTCAGATCCATTTTGGGCTCTGGGGTGGTGATCAAAAGCCAGATCCTAATTGGGATCTGGCTTTGTCCCAGACACTGCACGAGACCCGATTTCCGATTCATATACTACTATACCCAAATGGACAGTCAATTTTAAATAGTATAGTGCACAATTTATCTGTCTCACCTGATATCAACCAGCTTGCTCGTGTTTCCCATGCACACAGGTCTGTCAGGACTGAACACAGTAGTCCTACTTATAGTTATGAGGTTACAAACGGTTTTTTAAACTATTGAGTCACTTGATGTTGAACATGTTGTGACTCAGAGCTCTGGTCATGTGTACTCACATGCGACTCAGACTTGATTGATGATATAGCCTGTCTTCACTTTCACCATTTGTTGATCATACACTGACTGTTCTGGTGGCCATTTCTGACTCCTCATTTACAAGCAAACATAATGGCTGCACTCTGGCAGCCAGATGGAGGCAATATCCATGTTCGTGACTGGCAAACCCTGGCCTGCTAACATTGTGGCAATGGCTGGCTTGAAAAGCACATGGGCTTTGCTACTATGGGTTCGAAAGGTGTCTGCTCTCCAGTCTCCATATTCCTCACCACTTCTGCAGTCGCTGGTTGAGGAACTTGCTGATTTCAATGCCAATAGAAAGGTATTAGTGGTCTGCTGCAGGACTCGTGTTGATGCAACATCTGGGACATATCATACAACATGTGTATGTAGGAACTCCCCTTCCTACTTGAAGACAAGATCTGTACCCTTGGTGGGTTATGTGAGAGGTACCAAAAGCCATGTCCTGGGAATGTGAGTCAAGTTTCTCCCATTGTGTGTTGTACTGAATTGGAATTGGATAGGCTAAAGTCATCATTGACAGCACACTTCTCACTGGGCAGAACCCAGCTTCTGCCAGCTCCCTCAGCCATGCTATCCTCAAATCATTGAAATCTATGATATTCCCAGAGTCTGATGACTGATTGATGAATACAAGACAATCTAAAATTCATGGCAGAATCCAAGGCTAAGAACATTTGGCAAGATGATCCATAAGATAAAGTGGAAGCATGCACTTGACACTTGAAAAAATATAGCAATACAGTCGAAGCCCTCATATCCCATACCCCCTCGGTGGAACCTTTAGGGTATGGGTTATGGGTGAGTATGGACTATCAGGATGTTGGTTAAAATAGGTCCAAAAATCTGATTAAAATTCTAAAAAAATTATATACCATAAGATTGAGTATTCTGTGAGAGCTTAAAAGTAGATAGAATTATTTAGGACTAAAAAAGTCAGTAAGATGGGTAGGAACCATAGAACAAGACTCCTCCAATCTCATTTGACATCCAAATAAGGCTAAGACCATCTCGAGCTTGCGTGCGAGAGGACCATCCACACTGTCAACATACTGGCTAATGACTTTTGCAGCCTGAAGCACTTCGCAATGTGTAGGACAGGCTTCAATGGAGGCATCATCGTCAATGTCATCATCCCCGCCGTTGATTGGTCCATCTTCCTGAGCATTTCGTGCATCTATCACTGCATGGAAGATTTCTTCATCCGTAACCTCATCCACGACATGTGACTCATCCATGGGGTTGAGCAGGGCCTCAATATCCATTCTGTTTCCTTGTTGAAGCGCCCCAGTTGACACCAGCTCATCGAGAGCACTCTCGACCTGCTTTTCAGCATTCCTGATGGGATCTATTTGGTTGCAATCATTGTCATGGCCAGCGATCAGGAGCAACGAGACCGGAATTGTGGGCTCAACAGGTGTGGGAGGTTCCACAGCTGGCACGATGGAGGCCTTGTGCCAGCAATGTTGAATGGTCATTGTATCCACCTCTCGCCAAGCAGCATCAGCGAGTTGCATTGCTTGGAGTTGATTGATGTCATAGATCTCGGAGGGAGTGACACCTGTATCGTAATGATCAATGGCACATTGGATATATCTTGCACGATAGTGAGCCTTGAAGCATCTTATGATGCCTTGATCCATTGGTTGTACATGTGCAGTGAGATTTGGTTCAAAATTCTCGATGTGAATGTTCTGAAGGCCATCAGGAACAATATGACCCGAGAAATTGTCTTGCAGCAGGAGGATCTTGCGATTTTGTTCCTGCAGTTCCCGATCCCAATTCTGAAGCCACTCCTGGTACAGGATGGATGTCATCCAAGCTTTCGCATTGTTGTGATAGTAAAATCCAAGTTGTGCGCCAGTCTTCTTTTGAAATGCGCGAGGCTTGTGTGCTTTTCCGATAACAAAAGCCAGAAGTTTTTCAGATCCATCCGCATTTGAAGTGAAAGCATAGGTCAGCCGAACCTTTCTGCCCTTAACCCCTGAATGTTTCTTGTTTGCTAGCCCCCGATCTGGTGGCATTCTGCTTCTGAACTAAGCATGATCAAAACAAAAGGACTAGAGGGCACATATGCATAGAATAACCCTGTCTCATCCATATTAAAAATGTCCCATAGCTCATAACCATACTTCTTGATAAGCTCTTGAATGCACTGTCTCTCCCTCTCAACTGTCACTGCGTCTGCTGATCCAGCTTTCCCATGACATTTGAATTGCTTCAAGCCATTCCTGGCCTTGAAACAAGCCAACCAGCCATCACTCAGATTCAGGCGCTCATCATGCGGTATGCCCACCAAGTCTGCAAATTTTGCCCACTTCTGTCGTAGGACTTCCCCAGTGAGCAGCAGATTATCTGCCGTCACCTTCGAAACCCACAGGTCCATCATTTCTGTAACCTCTGGGTGCTGAGTTTGATGAGCACGTTTTGCTGTTCGTGATCCCGAGCCCTCACTATGCGTCCAATCATCCCTCCACTTTGCTTCATCTTTCACCCACGCAGAGACCAGAGGCTGCTTTATTTTTAGGTTTGGATATATTGGGTCGAAATGTTGTGCAGTTTTCGACTGGTTTTCCCCATTGGCATGAAACCAGTCTAAAATTTCAATGCACTGTGCAAGCGTTGCATTCTCCTTCTTGGTGAAAATAGGTGCAGGTCCATTTTTCTTGGCTGACAGGCTCTTAGCATTGGATTCTTTAGGTTTAGGATCAGGACCTTTAGATACATTTGTTACCGTGAAGAATTGCAGACATCACAATCACATATGCTTTCACTTCTTTCCCACCATTTTTGCAAGGTCGCCTGCCACCTCCCGTAGTCTTCTGACAACACTCTTCTGCTCTTCATCAAGCCATTCCAACCCCCTCTCGTAGTCTGAAGCATTCTCCAAGGCCTCCAAAACCAGCTGCTCGTCCACCAAATTAGCGTCGTGATCCAGCCATCTTTCATCCTGCAAAGAGATTGACTTCTTCTCAGCCAGTCGAGCTTCAAGCTTCTCCTTCTTGGTTTTCACTTAATTTCGCAGGGTTTTCAGGCCTTTCTTGAGGATGTCTAGAGGTTTTATCGCCATAGTTCAGGGAGAATTTTAGAAAATAATATTTTTATTTGGACATTTGTGGCACACAAGGGGTGCACAAGGGGCACATCAACACGCTAGGTTGTATATATCCAAATCTACCAAAAATATGGCTCTGAAATGTATGGGTTTTGTGTTGAAAGGTCCATGGGTTATGAAGTATCAGGGAGTTATGGGTTATGAGTTGCAATTCCCTGCGAACCAACTTGGTGGCTGAAAAATCCTATGGGGTATCAGGGATTATGGGTTACCAGAGCTATGGGATAAGAGGGCTTCGACTGTAGCATTTTATTTATTTTTAAACACCACCAGGTGTACAGTACCTGAGACAAGCACAATGTGATATTAAATTTCTCCACTCATATGATAAATGAAAACAATGACACTTGTTGTTTATTAAATAAAAATATTAGTAAACTTTAGGAGGCACACATTGCTGAAGACCTGCATTCCCAAAGCTGATAGATTTGATGTTCTGTTAAAATGACAGTGCACAATAAACTACATGATAAATGTTTGAATCCACACTGCATTTTTTATGATCCAGACCCTATAGACTCAGATAGACTCTGTGCCTGGCACTACCATATTTAGAGAGATCAGGAACACAGGTGATGCTTCACTTCACTTCCTCCATTAGGCTGTCTTGCACACTGTACAACTGTGTCAAGGATAGGTGTATCTGAAACCAAGTGAGAAAAAGTCAATGCCAGTCAATGTCCTATTCCAGTTGGTAGATACTGACCTTCACCAGGATCAGTGAATATTTCATGGTCAACCTGCACAGAGACAAGACAGCTGCTCCGTGTACCTGGTGCAGGACCAATAAATTTAAGTATCTCTACATCTTGGGCTTCTGTTGAGAATGCTGGCTGAAGAAGTGGAGCTGTGAGAAGAGTGCTGAAGGAATCAGAAGAAGGAAGTGTGCCAAATTTTGCAAGAGGGCTTGCAGTGACCTGAGCAGGGAATTGTCTAGCAACTGGTGGACCAGTAAGCAAGGGTTGTGTAAGAGGATTGATGGTCGTAGCTGCAGGCTGCCGGAAGAATGGCACAGGAGGGACTGTGTGGTTAACCAAACAATCTACAATATGGGCTGCATTTTCGGGTTTGAGGGATAACCATCTTCGAGAAATGCACTCGTGGGTAAAATGGCTTGTTCGGAATGCTATGAGGCGGTAGCAGAGGAGACCTAGTCATGTGAGTGTAGTATGACTTAATAACTGAAAGTGACACCATACCTGTCTGCTGTGTGACAAACGAAAGACCCTACCAACATGTCCTTGACAGCCTCACCCCCTTCACCTTTACCTAGCTCTCTCTTTGTCCCATCTTTCCCATGGACATCTGCTTCAAGGGATGCTTCTAAATTTTGACCTATATTTAGATTCCTATAGTTATAGTAAACAATAGGGTCCTTCATAGTAGCGATTTGAGGCTGATTTTGATGTGATTTCAAGTTGATTTCACCCGAACAAGTGCGATTGACAATACGGCATTAAGTTCGGAATTTAAACTAATCTGAGTTGTCCTGTTGAGTGTCTGTCTGCCAAGTCATCAATGCTGCCTCCTACTAAGAAGGAAATCCTCGAAGCACGCCGTGTGCTCTTGCTTTCTGAACAAGATGAGAAGGCTGTCAAGAAAAAAACCAAAAAACCTCGGAAAAACAACAAAGAAAACTGCACTCCGAGTCCTGGCGCATTGCGAAAGAAGAAGTGCGCAATTGCTGTGCAGTAAGCTTTTCTCGCGCACGAGTCTCGCATGTTTACTGACTAGTTTGTTGAAAAGGTGGTCAAAGGAGAAATATTATCCCCTCACTGACCAGCTACTGAGTCTCATCGAGGCTAAGCCATGTTACTGCCAAGCCTTTGGATTCTCTAAAGATGTCACTGGTAATGTGTCGAGCAGTGGGAAGAAGACTGCTGAGCTGTACAAGGAGATTGCGGCGGCGTTGTTTGTAACACCCGAGGGCTCCCAGTACTGTTCTGGTGATCTACCAACCCTCCAAAAAGTTGTTAGTAATCGTGTTGCTGCGTGAGTCATCCTAATTTTGTATCAAGTTTAGCAAATGCAGTAACTGTGTGACAGGTTGAAAAAAGCTTATCGTGAGCATCGTGAAGAGCTTGGTGTGACAGGACAGGGTCTCATAGAGTCAGGACGGCAGGATGAGATAACGGCAGGATCAAAGTTGGCGAACATTTGGGGTGCGTGGCAACCGTAACTCCTGCATCTAATGAAACTGATTAGTTGACTGCTAGAGCTCATTGAAGCAAAGTTTCCGTGGTATCTGCGCATGCATGACTTGATGGGGACCAGTCCAGTCGTTGACCGAGCTGCGATTACACACAGCCAAACCCCAGTTGATCTTAGTACCTTGGGATGCAATAGTCAGTCTTTTGCCCCGAGTACAGGTGATGACAACATCTCAATCGATTGGCCATCATCCTGACCATCATCCCCAGTCCCATGTGACAACGAAAATGATGACAAAGATTCCATGGCTCTATCGTCACCTCCCTCATCTCCCTCCAAACCCCAACCTCTTACTACTCCCACTCCAAAAGCCAAGGTTGAACACCCCACTTCAATTCCTCGTACCAACAAATGCAAAGCTATTGCTGATAGGGTGCAGGAGATAGCTGACATGGACCATTCTCAGTGCATGAAAATTGCCGAGGTCAAGGAGCGAGAGAAGACTAACTAATCCAAAGCAAAATACCAGTCGAAGCATGCTCTTGAGATGGCACGTATGGAGTTTCAGCACCGTGAGGCTGAATACGCACATCAACACCAGCTTCAGATGCTTGAAAAGCAGGTGGAACTCGAGCGTCTTAAGCTTCAGGCGCACAGGCATGGACACACTCATTTGAGCCATGTGGTTCCTCCTCCCACTCCCGGTCCTTCCTCTAGTGGTATGTTTAATTTTAACCCCTCTCCTTCTGGCCCAATGTTTGGCATAGATCCAGTTTTTAACTAGTAATCTTCTTACTCTTTATTTATATTTTACTCTTGTTTTCTCTGAGTTATGCTTATAGTGCTATTGATAATGTTGTGTTACATTCTAACCATCTAGGTCCATATTCATGACATTCATATACCTGAATAATTCCTCCTTCAACTCTTCCCGTTTTATCCGCCCATCTAATAGATCAATATCATCATTCTGTTCGCGCTGCTCCTCTTCTCTAGCTGCTGTCTGCCTTCGTTCTCTCCGCCATTTTGCTCCTCCCTCCTTTGTTTTCTTTGATACTTGATTCCATCTCGATAAAATTTATCTTTTGACATATTTTGTCCATCCTCGTGGTTCATAGCAAATGTATGAAGGTTGATGCATGCCATAATCCAGTATGTTGCATACTTGAGCCCCTGTTCCCCATCAATTGTGAGGCGTAGGTCTTTTAGAGATGACCATCTCCCTTTCAGGAATCCTACACAATGTTCTGAGCGTACACGGATGGCTGACACATGATAGTTGTATGTTGTGTTTTCTGGAGTATCTTTCTCAGGCCTGTCAAAATCTGGGTTACACTTGATGTGCAAATAGGATGTAGAATGCAAACACTCAATTCTTGTATGGGGCTTGACACCAT
>QFEU01004587.1:9580-22147 GCA_003316345.1 Tricholoma terreum | reverse complement strand
TTCAACTTATAATGCATTATTTATTTTGATATTTTAGTGTCAGATCATCCTCAATTTCCTGATGGCCTGTTGTTCCCTGTTGTTCCCTGTTGTTCCCCGTCGTCTCATCGTCTCGTCGTCGTCATCACCATCTCGTCTCATCGTACCGTCCTCTACTCCTCCCCATCATCGTTCCTCCTTCCACCCCGTGAGCAGTTGCTCGCGGCAGTGGTTGGGGGTACTTCCGTGGTCTTGTAAGTGGCCGCCGTCGCATACCTACGGCTCAAGAGACGATGCGGGTGGTGTGTCATCTGCGTCAATGGCAGCGTCGTTTGGCTTGTTATCAGTAGCTGTATACCTATAAAACAACAAAAACAGTCAATAAGTTAATGAAAACAAAGAAATAAATAAATAAAACTAACCTAGGGCCCGAACGACAGTGCTGTCGGGCCCACAGTGTGTTGTGTCGAAAACGCGCGTCTGAATCAGAGTGACCATACAAACATGTATAAACATATAAACAACGCGTCCATGATCAATTCCTCCTCCAGATCTTGTCCAGATTGCTAAAAGTTCGAACAAAAAAGGTTCGGTTCGAACCAGGTTCAGCAAGGTTCAGAGATTTTGCACCTTGCCTGAACCCAGAACCGAACTTGTGGTCCGGTTCTGCGCAACCACCGAACCTTGGACCGAACTTCGGTCCGGTTCTGAAAAGTTCAGGTTCGAACTTTGGTTCAGAACCGAACTGCGGCATCCCTACGACAAAGGAGGGTGTTGATATTAGGACAAGCAGCAATGAGCCCCCAGAGTGTGTGTCCACCCTCGTACCATGCAATGTCTTTGTAGTTCTCCGAGCCCATTCCTAGGTAGATTTCCAAGCATCGACACAGGCTTCCGCGTGGTCTAGTTGTTCGCCCACTGTAGGTCGCCGGTTCTTGAAGAAGCCTCGACAGAAATGGAATGTATTTGAACCGGTGGATAGAAACGATCTCATACAAGAATTCGTAGACAAGCTCGCAAAAAAGTTTGGATACCAACGACAGAGCACTTTTTGTGAACATCGACGTGTGGATGGCTTTCAAGACTGCCCCACGATTTTCATGAAGGACAGTGTCAAAAGATGTGTCAAATGCCTCAGGAACAACGGTAGCTTCTCGTAAAATCTTCTGGAGTAGTTCTGTGGGGATGTACATTTTTGAGATGTCGCACAAATGTCGCAGGTACTAGTACTTATTTGGTGGTACATACCAAGTATTCGTGTTGGGGAATTTCCTCCCACGCCGAGACTCTTCCGTTGTAAAGGTCGCAATGTGCCGCTTTTTTGACTGCGTGTCCAGAATCCAGATATTAATATTACCGGTTTTTGTGCCACCACCCGACAGCTCTTATAGTAGACCGACTCGGAAGTCATACAGAGCCTGTGCGTCCCCCATGGCCTCTGCCTGTACTTTCCCTGACTGACAGCTTGCACATCTCAGAGTAGGCACCGGGGCCCACCTGACAGCCTTGTGAAAAATCCTGATACGGGAAGGTAGCTACCTACAACTATAATGAAAAGCTCGATTCCATCCACATAACTTCTTTGAGCGCCTCCAAGCAACTAAAAAATACAGCCCTATTATCTGCTAAACTCATCCCTTCCTCCCTCACAGTCTGCGGCCTTGCAACAGGCGGGATCAGCCTCTGCACCTTCGTCACGTTCCGTGGGTATCGCGATGTCTGCACAGCCTCCACCAACGCCGCCGTAATCTCAAACTTATACAACACGGGCAGGGTACCGCTCATTACGATGGCGGGGACGACCTTCTTCTCCACCATCGGCAGACGCAGGAGGCGTAGTGCTCTGTTGTGCATTTGGAACACGGCGATGGCCTGTGCCAAGAGCTGAGCTACAGGCTCCTCCCCCGATCCACTTTCTCCCCCGTTTCGGCTGGGCATGTAATGATATTGTCGGCCATTCGGTCTGCAATCTTCTTTCACTAAAAGAAGTACCGTCTCTGAGCTGGGATGGAAAACGCATAGGTCTGCGAGGGCATGTGTGTTTCGCCCACACATGAATAGGGGCATGTCTTGCTGGCGTCGGATGATGTGGTCGCCATTCCTGCCGGTGAAGCCTAACATGTTCAGAAGGTGATGAGTGAAGTTGATAATGGGGGACGAGCCCGCAGCGTCATCCAGTGGGACGTGACGGGGCTGTATGGCGTCATGTAGGTGGATAAAGAAGAGACGATCAATCTTGTCGAGCGAAGAGAGGACTTCGGTTGGGTTCCCGAGCGACGGGAGTTCGGTGGTAAGGATAGCTTGGGAGACGGATGGCGAGGGCAGGTCGTCGATCCCGAAAAAAGTGGAGACATCTGTGTCGACAACCTTGATGTTGTGGGCATGCAGGTCATCGGATGTCCATGCAAAACATTGTTTCGGAGGTTCAGTGTGGAATTTCATGGTGGTTTAGGGTAAAAATTTCGGGAATGGAACACCGGGTAAGAGCTTGATAAATGGTGAAAAGGGGCTGATGAGACGGGCAATGTTTTAGATCCCTGCGTCTCCCGCATCTAATCGACCAAAAGCACACATAGCTCAGAATGGCTAACCTATTCTTAAAAGAAAGTTGAAACTAAAACGTATGTTCTATCGCCCGATCTAAACTTACCCCTTTCCCTCCAATCCTGACATGAGGAAGAGTGGCAAATTCGAGTTGCTGAATGTGTTCCTCGCTGGGTCGATTATAGGAAAAGCAGCCGTTGCAAAGAACAAGACGAACTTGACGTCATAGGGGGCATGCCTTAATTCGTAGTTGCTTTATACCTGTCGGCAAGGTGGCTGTATCTTTGTAACGTTCGGTTCGATGTGAATCTGTTGATAAGCCAATTTCCTTAGGCCAACCAAGATACGAAAGAATGCTGGCATGTACAGTGATTCAAACAACAATGGTTGAGTCCAGGACGCTGATAACGGGGAATACGACGATTCTAACTTGTGGTGGCATCAGGCCATCCAGATGACACCACATGAGCCGCATCTTCTTTCGAAGGAAGCACTAACGATGAAACTTGGTCGCCGACCCCTCACAGCACATTCAGATTAATAACTTCTGAGGGGATGACATGAGCAGCTGGTGCTAGCATCTGCCCCAGTACCAGCTGACCTTGGTCGGGCGCTTTCAGGGCCAGAGGCGTCGTATTGTGGAGGTGGAAATCCAAAAGGAACCTTATACGTTGACGGGGATGGGACTCGTGGCAAACTCTGCCCAAATTACTGGCAACGACACAGTGGCGGCCATGACGGTCTGAGGAACGCGAGTTGAGAAGATTTAAAAGAATAGTGAACAAAACGACCGAAGACTCACCCACGTCGAAGTTCGATGGTCCGTGGTACAAGAAACCTGGTGTATGAAAATAGCTCCTATTTACAACGGGTGCGGATCGGGCGAGTTTCGTCACACATTGCATTTCCCTGCTCCCAACGACGTTAGAGGTTAAACAACTACTAGTGCGATGCATGCAAACTTGAAGTACATACTGACGTTCCACGCGCCAGCTCCCTTTCTCCCTCTGTTGTCCCAACTCCGGTTTCCGCCAACCCGCGAACCAGAACTGGACCTTGGGGAGGAGGCAGAACCGTGAACCAGAACCGGTTCTGCAGGTTCGGACCGCTACAAACAACAATGTTTCGCGTTCCTCCAAAGGTACAATTCGTGTTGTCGCCTTCAACGTCACCTTACACGTATATGATGACTCTATACGAGGTGGATCCTGAGGCCTACAATCAGTCAAACGGATAAAAATAGTTCGCCATATCTTCACATCTCTTTCCTTCTGTCCTCTCCTACATATACACTTGCGTATGAACAACGAGCATCAAGAACTAGTCTTGGTTGATTTCTAGGACTCTTCCAAAACAAATACACAAGGACGTAAACACATTTCAAAATCAGTAGAGCAAGTATTCGATCCCATCGCCGATGAAAGTTCTCCCAAGTCTGCCATCTAAACCATCGTTGTTCTGGTTAAACGGGAGGCCACTCAGCAGCGGTGAACGACCATTTCTGGGCGCTGCTTCCGTTCGCATTCCGGAGTTTAATCTGCGTAATAGAAGGGATACATGTCACGATCGCAAGCTGAACTGGCAGCAGCTAGGGAAACAACTCACATCCGCACGAGGCGCGTTGGACGGTTCAACGTTCCAGAGTACGTCGCGATCCTGAATCTTGATCTTGAAGTGATAGAAGGCAACGTATCATGGCAGGCTCCACGCTGATGAAAGGTTGGCAAGACTTACTACATATGTCTGAGGGTGGTCGCCTGCAGACTCGATATTGAAGACCGTAGCATCTCGGTTGGTAACAACTGGTTCCGCATTTTCAGGGGCCTAAATGTAGGAGACAGTCTATACACGCAGCGAAGGGATCACGGGCGGTAACTCACACGAACCGCCGCCAAGCTGTCCAGCATCATTATCACGTTCAGGCCGACGTTATCGATGGTATATCCACCATCTCTAGCGTTTTTGAGGGTCCACTACGAGAAGGAATATATCATATCATTTAAATGCAAGATATAATGACCCAAACTCACCAACTCGAAGGGGCCGGGATTGCGCTTATCGCTAGAGACGTAAATTTCACCTCCGGCGTTGTCTACACGAACGGTACTCTGAGATTCTTCGTTGGTAATTCGGTAGGTACCCTCGGAGAGTCGTGACATGCTTGTGATGATGCTATGCATGACTAGTCAAAGAGACATAGTTAGGGACTAGAACTTGTGACTCACTTGGAGTGAACTTGGAGGTGGGGATTGTTGTGACATTGAGGGAGTCCCCCAACTCCTTTTTATACGCTGGTGACTCTCCAAATAACCATTTCAGGTAAGTACCCTCGCCCACCTTGTGCAAATAAGAGGTTAGAAGAGATCATTTATTTTACGTGTATATCTTGGATGCAGGTTTTATGTCACCATTCGGGATCGATCCTTATAGCGTCGCCGAAATGATCGCACAAACTTCGAGTCTTCGACATTATCTCGGGGATCTTCCTCTACTATCTGCTGTTCTGAGTGTGAGTATCACAGTATCTTCAATACGCACAAGCCCAGGTGTACGGAAACTTCAGGAATCCCCTGTGTTGGTAGCATTTACATCAGGTTCTCGAACGAGCTCATCTTCATCCTGTCAGCCGGGGCAAATGGAATGGCAGATTCCATTTGAGAAAGGATTGTCACCTGGTCCGAGTCTTGAGTACCGATTTATGCCGATTGGTTCAATTGTACGGAAACGTAAGTTTGAGAGTTGTCCACGTCTTCGAATGACGCCACCGTCCATCCTGTCACGATTGCTATCAGCGAGGACCCTAGAGCAGAATGGGGCACATAGTACAAGAAACATGACAAGTTGCATGGTATTACGAATGGATGAGATGACACCAACTTTTTCTGTGAAGCATCGATAGCGTAAGTATACAATAGAGCCGGTCAAAGCTCAAACCCGCCACACTTCGGCCGAGGAACTTGGTCCCGGCCCGATTCATCATCCATTGCATGTGACTGCGTAGTTCAACAACATTTTACGCATATTGCACGCCTAGATATGTCGCCGTCGTGTTATCTTCCAAAGGCTTCCATCTATGAGTTGGACTTTTTGAAATTGATTGCCAAAGGTGCCCTTATTCAATGAAGAACGACCAGGAACGATGGGAAAATTGGGTTGCTGATGTGCTCTATTGGCGCCTGGCCATGTTACGGACCAGGCTCAAACGACCCTTCAAAGGTCGACGACACTAAGCCATTGGTACGTTACGTAGCAGAAGAGAGCTTGATCCAGTATTTTCGTTCGTTCAAGAACGGCGATCTAAAGGTCTCTCGTTATTCGGTTTGCTTCGATATTTCGATGCTTAGTGACTTACCGCGTAGAACTCAAATAAGTTTTCGGGAAACTTAGCAACTTATTTTGCGATGCGGGCTCTCTGCCGATTGGTCCTCACCTACTGCCCACCACTCATCATTGAGGAGTTATTTCGGGGCTTCGGAGGTCTATGAACGACAGGTTGCATGGAATATGTGCCACTACTCGGGTTTCGTGCCCTGTTCTGATCGAGGGTGAACACGTTTCACGCTCGTGAATACCCATCCTGTCAGTTAAAATGGGATTCTGGAACTTGTCCCGATTCAAATCTCCAAAATGAAACATACGTGACGCAACAGCAGCAGGTCAGCACCTGCCAGGTCATACTCACTCGACGGCCAGATTGTTCCACCACTCCAAGGATTTCCTTCGGTACCGTATGAAGCACATCATGTTCTTGATGTTGGGTATGATTATATTCGTGAGATACGGAATTAATCATCGCAGTCTTGTGGACATGGACGTAGTGACGTACCTAGATGAGTAGGGACTACCCGTCATATTTCCGTAAGGCAGGAGTGCCCCTCCAAATTGCGGCACAGTCGGTCAGCAGGACGTCATCTGACAGCTGATCCACGAACTCCCCTGTACATCGGGTCTAGGCACGGTACATATTCGTGGAACACGTAAGCTGGCATGGATGTACCTCCGTATAGTAGATCCTCAGGCCTGTGACCAGTCAAACGGACAAATCCTGCTAATGGCTCGGAGATTTTCAGAGGAACAGGACGGTAAGGATTCCACGCGGCATTAGAGGGTTCTCTTGTACGAGGCCAGTGGATACCAGAGGGTGTGCTAGGGTGTGGCGATGTGAAAGACATTTGACTCGAATTATATCGACTTCAGTTATTACATAATCAATCGGTTGTCAGCAACCTTCTTTCGTCGCAACTCCATGAGTGGCATGTCTCTCAGAGTGGACGGCGAACAGAGGATACGTACCTCAGCATGGTCAGTAATTTTCTAACTCTTTCTTTACCTCCTCATACGCTCACCACCCTTCACTATTAGTATTACTCAACGTTGCAGCGCGCCAGTGCAATATCCAATACTCATGCTCGGTTATTACATGTCATTAACGCTGCTAATAACCCTGCGTTTGTCGTCCTGATCCAGCCAGTATGTCTCGTTCCTTTTTATTGCGCTGAGCGTTCTAAATTTCTTATGATCTGGAATTTCGGCTCGTACCTGATACCCAGCGCGACCTTATCCAACTGAAATCAGCTCATGTCGGGGCGGGGAGAGTATCGAAATTCAACCTAAATCAACACCCGAGGCAGTTCAACCGTCCGCAATAAGGCAAAGTGCTGCATGGCAACATCGAGTAGTGGATTTGGCAGCGAAGGCGGGCATTGTTGTCGGGTAATATGGGAAAGACTGAGAGTGGGGTTCGAACGTGAATTGAAAGTGTGGAAGGTGCGGCGTTGGTAAAGAGTAATATAGAGCATCCGTAATCCGCGAGGGAATTTTGAAGATGTTATGATCCCATTCATCGTACGTCTCATTGCCAGAGCCATTTCTATACTCATCCACACTTTCTAGTGTATGCATTTCTTACTCTCGATCGAGCTTCGTTCGATGGTACCTCGGTCAAACGAGGGGGTATTCGAAACTCTCTGGCCTCCCTTCACCTCTCACCCAGCACCCCTGTACCTGCGCCGACACATACACTAGGGTTCGCTCACGTGTCACTATCTGCAACGGAGTAGGGTATTAAGGGCTTCTAATTTTTCCCATCGTTCTAATAGTTCTCATCGGTTCCAGGCACTAGTCAAATGCTGGACCTCGATCGCATTTCTGACCAGTCACCACTGGCCCTGAATCTCAGATAATCTGGAGCTACCTCATGTAAATATCCATCCTGTCTGCCAGCCGTTGGTGCCCTACCACGATGGGTTATTTCGCATCTTACAAGACCGCACCTCCCCCGATCTATCGCTCGTATAACCAATTCAGTCCACACATCGCACCAAATTTTGACTGTGTTTCGTCTCCAGCTGATTTCGTATTCTATTCCCTCCCAAACATGGATCCGCCCATCTGTCACAAGTCCACGGGCTGGCGAACCCCGCTGCTTACGAGTGTCTAACACCAACACTGGAACGGAGGGGTTCGTGTCGGACGTGTCCCCCTTGTTCGTATACCAAGATCGCTCTGCTGGCTCTTGATCATAAGACACTGACCCCACAAAATACGTAAAACCCCTCGCCCCATCTTCCCTTGGATATTCTGTACGGTATTCGCTAGTCTTGCGATGTAAAAATCTTTCTATTATTCGATCCATGACAGATTTTCAACGATGCAGGTTCTCAAGCCATCATTGGAAGGTATGGGAAAGTTCGCCAGATGAGGATCAACCTGGAGGCTGGCATAAGAACGGTTAACGACTGTATAAGTATGTTGGATTCCAGCTCCTTCGCTGCCCAGTAACATCTACCCAGTACGCTTTGCAGTGTTTCTCAACGAGTGAAGTCGTACCTATTTAGCACACCTGGTACGCATGTACGCAGCAATGCAACGCTGTAAAATCATGAAATCGAGGCGGCGCGGAGGGCAGCTTTGGCAAAAAATGGAGTACCCAATAGATGACAAGGAGACGAAGTACATATCCCCCAAGTAGAGCAGCATGTCTAGTGCATCAGGACCTCGAATGGCGGAGAATTCTAGCGGAGAAATCATATCATTATCGGACTAAAGGTGACTTGGCATACCCAAGCACGTTCATGATCTACGACGAAGTTGCGCCGCCCTCCAAAGTCTCAGTGATCCAGAAGATCATCGAATTGAGCAAGTAATACATGAGGATAGGGACATACTCGAGCTCGACAGTTTTCTCCGGCTCAGATGTCGCAGTACTATGTTGAATAATCCCTCGATACTGAAATGGAATAGGACGTGCCAGTTCAAGTTTTGATCTCTTCCTCAGGCTTCCTCTGGCTACTGGTAGACTGGTAGACCCCGTCTAAATGCTGGGCAGTGATGTATGAGGAAGGGCAAAATCTGGTCTATCCTTCGAAGAATCCCCGCTCTGGACGCATGACGGGGAAGTGCCTCGGCTCCGGTGTATGCCGCCGATATAAACTCTATTTACCGATTTGGTGACCTAAATGAAACATCTGGTACTTGGCACCTTGCACAGCAACTTTGAAGGCACGATCGAGTTCGATCAAAGCAATGAGACAACGCCGCGGCGATCGTAAAGCTTAAGGTTGAATCTCCCCCTGTTCTAACCCCCCTAGACTACTTCGTGTGGTTCCTATCCACATATTCTCCGGGCTCCCACAAGGTATGCAACGCTGAAACACACTGCAATAGGTATCGGGAGATCATATACAAGTAAAGAGGTGTCAGGGGCGTTCGCCACTGAATACGCCACTGGACTGGAATGCTGTTATAATGAGGCAGTCTGCACGATGCAGGGAACGCAAGATCCCGAATGCTGTGGAAGCGTAAAAAGAAATTTGAGCACGCTTTCCTGGGAATAACATCTCTTACACTGGCAGATTCAGAGGCAAGATTTGAATGTTGACTTACCAACAAAAATCCATGGCATGGGCGCAAGACACGGAGAATATTTCAAACCGATATTCGTGAATTCGGAATCGAACGATGGAAAAAATTCGATCTCCGATCATAATCGATAACTGCTCGCAAGTTACCACACTCTCACTGGCAGGCTGTCCTGTGCCTATTGCCGGTTAATGTTTTATACATCTCAACTGGTCTTATATATGTACCTTGCGACATCGGTCGGGTGTACCGTACGTGCTGGGCCGTCGCGAAACGGCGCTGTTGCAGTGGTGGCCCCATCTTCCTAACAAGGAGCTTGCGAGTGACAGAGGAACGATTCATAGCTATCAACATGGATGCTCAATGACCCTCGTCAAATTCTAGGGACATGTCTCTGTTATACCTTTGCTTTCCTAGATCAATTCCCCCAACTAAAGTCGCCTTCTCTGCTCTCTGCTTGCTCGCAACATTCTACGCAGGACAGTGAATGTTGATGGCTCTAACCCTTTCTTTCTTTTGATCTTTCTTACCTCCGCCCTTCTCGCATTGTGGCCGCAGACAACCCATAGGTAGCTATGTCGCCCTACCCTTTGGTGATTTGACTCCGCTGTTCGGGCTTTTCACTAGTTCACGGGTCCATGGATTTGCGGAAGGAGAAACGGGCGCTCCGGCGCGCAAGACACAGGTAATCCAGTTCTAAATATTGGGGGAGTATCGTTCCAAAATGGGGATGTACGAGATGGGGGTTGTGCCAAATGCCTACCCTTCCTGTCAGACTCATACATCGCAGATTGCCGGTTCTTCCCATATTCCAATTCACCCACCAGGTCAGCATTAACTGCTCAAAAGCCTCCGAGTACTTATCTCTATTCCAGCCAATTTAATCGCTTGATGACTCGGAGCGCATAACCGTGAGGGGGGGGCGTAACCAGGGGCTAAACTCGGTCGTTAGCCGAGAATACCCCTCATGAGTTTGCATATTTGAATTCGGCGTGAGGGAGGGCTCTAAGATAACACACGGCCCAATATCACTTGAACGTAAGTCATCCTTGCGTAAATGTCAAGGATTATTAAGGATATCGATGTTCACTGACACCGACACCAACTTGAGGCCTCGCTGGTCGGAGGCTAAAAAGTTCGAGACGGGGAACTGGCGACTCTGTTTGGCAGGCTGATGGGTTGATTATTCGTTGATTGTAAGATCGCTCTGGTGCTTTCAAGTTGTCGTAACGACCTTCTCATTGGGTGGATTAAAAACTCAGTGTTTAGATCCGGATTCGACTGGCCCTCTTTTCAGAAGAACCATCCTTAACAGTAGATATGTCACCCATATCAGACTCGGACGAAGTTAATGCGACATAGCATCCCTCGTTGAGGACCAGCTAGTTTCCGTACTACATCACGATCCGTTGGCATCTCACATGCACGCTACGACCATCTCTTCCCCTGATCGCTGTGAGACCCCGCTTCCGAACCCCAGAACTACTGTTATCGGACACTCATGTAGCATGATACGAGATTGCCTTGCTCAGCCACACATGTGCACATCACAAGTTCCCGGGCCAGTACTCAACAGTCAGGGGAAAACAATCCATGTAACACCACTACTCACTCATGCTGATGCAGTGTCCAAATAGGGAATTTGCAATGGCACGTGAGGGAGACCACGACTTCGAAAACTGTATGTGGGGCAGTGTATCATCATGGATCTCCATGCCTCAGGAACGATGGCACAAAAAAAATGCCGGGCATATGTCGCCGTGAGTCTTGGAACCAGCTAGTCAAATAAGCGGACTACTCCTGTCGCAAGAAACGTGCTGAATCTTGGCGGACAGGGAAGGGAATGCAGACTTGCGTTCCCAATAGATTATCTAGATTCTAGCTTTGCCTCCAAGCTGGCAGTCTTTTGGGTTCCAACAGGATTGTATTGCTTCTCATACTCCTCTTTTCCCTTCACCATGTGAGTCGTGACAATAGTAATATTATTCTATCGTCGACACAGAATATGATTTAGTAACGGGAAATGGCCAAATCACGCTTTGCGCCGGACCCTCGCATTGTCCATATCGGTCGAGATCTCGTTCTTCCCAGTGACCGACCCCAAAATAGACGAAATGTAGCTTCACTGCTTGAGTATCGGTACTCCGTCAGCCGGGCCTTGCACACCCATTGCTAAGGCATGTTCGTGGAATACAACCGCCGATGGTTAACTCGGAACTTCAGTGACTGTCAAATGCGATTGTCAACGGCAGAAGTTTGAAACACGCGAGATGCAGGTATTAGAATCACGTGCCACCCTGACATTCAGCCACTGCAGACACCCATGATGCATGAGAGCTGAGCGGGTTCACGAAACGCCATGCTATACAAGGACTAATTAACGTTCCTGTGGGGTTTTCTATTCGATTCCAGCAACGGCGAGGATGCCCCGGGACGGTGAAACCTTTCGCGAGCCGCCGAGGCCCGACATAGTTCGTATTGGGAAGTATTAGGCCCGCCATGTTCATTTAAAAGCTGCAAGGCCCCATTGCTCTTTTCACACAATCTTCCGATATGCCTCACTTTTCATCTTACTTTCGCATCTTACTGTTCCTCGTTGCCATCTTCAGCGCGGTCCATGTCGTCGTTGCTTCGCCGGCGGATTCCCCAGCCGATGCTGGTCTGATATCCAGACAGGACAAAAAAGACTGCTATCCTCAGTGCAGTAAGTCGAGACGAGGCTTTTGTCAGTGTTGCGCTAATATTTTATTTCAGAGGCGTACGAGAAGTGCGAGTACGGCAAGTGCGTTGACGACAAGAAGGAGTGCTACCCTAAGTGCAGTACGTCGAGGCGAGGCTTTTGTCAGTGTTGCGCTAATATTTCATCTCAGAGGCGTACGAGAAGTGCGAGTACGGCAAGTGTGTTGACGACAAGAAGGAGTGCTATCCTAAGTGCAGTAAGTCGAGACGAGGCTTTTGTCAGCGTCGCGCTAATATTTTATCTCAGAGGCGTACGAGAAGTGCGAGTACGGCAAGTGCGTTGACGACAAGAAGGAGTGCTACCCTAAGTGCAGTACGTCGAGACGAGGCTTTTGTCAGTGTTGCGCTAATATTTTATCTCAGAGGCGTACGAGAAGTGCGAGTACGGCAAGTGCGTTGACGACAAGAAGGAGTGCTATCCTAAGTGCAGTAAGTCGAGACGAG
>QFEU01004583.1:0-17335 GCA_003316345.1 Tricholoma terreum | reverse complement strand
AAAAAGAAGTAGATCGACTTCGGGTTGACTGGCTCTCATGAAAGCGCGAGCAAGGGCAATTCGCTGCCACTATCATAATCCTTGAGCATAATGTCATCAAAAAAACGCAAATTGCCTACTTCGCCCCCAGATAGACCATGATGTTGGGATGAATTCGGCATTCCAGGGTATGATACGGACTCAAACCCCGGGGTGTCGAGGATTGTCCGCAATCCGTGCGGTAGTGATTCAATGATAGCGTTGGCCTCTGCAAGTTGAATGGCCTTCTCGATTGCAGGACGAGATCCAAGCTTTTCCACATTACCTAGTCCAACATTCTTCTTGGCGGAGAAATTGAACTTCGAGAAGTTTTGGAAGACAGCAGTCAAGTGCCCATGGTAATCATCGGGATCGTAGCGACGAATATCGACCCCGTTCACTTGTAAGAGGCCTTCATCGAACTCTATGACTCGAAGAAGGATTTTGGCTAGCGTTGATTTTCCTGTGATGTTTGGCGTGTCAAAGGTTTTTCATCCTACGTATAGGGAGGACTCTCACCGGAACCATTGTAACCGACTATCGCAAGGGATTCTCCCGAATTAATGCTGAGGTTAACGTCTTTCAAGGCTGCTACATTGCTTCCTGGATATGTATAAGAAAGCCCTCTGCACTGACTCTCAGTGATATCCCGGCATGGGAACAATGCTCGCGCACCTGACTTCGAGGCTCATACCGCCTGGCAAAGAACTATAAACCACCTTCTCTTCATCTTCAGGTTTCAATCTCGGCTTCAATTTCATACTTGCACAAAATGCAGACATCAAGAATATGCCATGGAAAGCCATTCTTGTGGTCGTAATCAAATTCCTAGATGCATGGACCACGGACTGGACCGAACTGCGATACAATGTTAGAGAGCCCAAGGATGTGGATGAAGTTTGCATGACCAGAACAAGAGATATCTATCCGATGGGTTAGAATCCGTGAAGGCCGTAAGTAACGAACAAGG
Source organism: Tricholoma terreum (assembly GCA_003316345.1). NCBI lineage: Eukaryota > Fungi > Basidiomycota > Agaricomycetes > Agaricales > Tricholomataceae > Tricholoma > Tricholoma terreum. The sequence continues at coordinate 16,347 of QFEU01004583.1, read as the reverse complement.
AGACTAACGTTCTGCAACGCGAACATAAGGTCAGACATGTTGAGCCGCGAAAGCACGGAGTCTTGCAAATTTTGGGCCTGCTCTGAGGATGACACAAGATTATGTGCTGTGGACCACGATTTTAATATCCAGTCCCCGAGGCCAAACACTGCAATTTCCGCGCGATGAACATCACTGTACGCAAAATTCCGCATCCGTTCCTGGCGGTTGGCGGCCCGGGCTTCACGGATATTGTACGGAGGCTCCGTGTCTCGTGGAGGACAACTGCACCACATCACAAGGAACGGCAGCAACGCTGAACAAATTGATAGAAAGAGAACGCCGAGGTGAGCGGCACCGCGTGTGAGTGAGATGATTAGCAGGATGTGAGAAATGATCTCCGTTGTGAGGGACAAGATGTGAGTAAAGTCAAGTGGAGAGAGAAGACCAAAACCACCTCCGCTGAAGGAGTGCGCGAAAAGGTCCGATTCTTGTAGAAGGTCGCGTACTACAGGATCCGCGAGAGTGGGAACGTCAAGCCGGACTCGTTGTTCCAGTTGTTGATATTCCACGAAAAATCTTGCTGATCCTAGAACGACAGTTTCATTGGCAGAGCTGGTAATTCGTTTCATGAAATGGAAGTTTCCAAAGAAAAACTTTGCCTTACGCGAAGGAGTCCAGTAGACCTTCCAGTAGCCTTCTCAGAATTTCGGTGGATATCAGCCATAGAAGACGCGTCCACGTAAAGCTTCCTGAAGCAATCAGGGACTGTAGCTGGATAAAATCATGTTTTGTTTTGTTATTAATTTATCAAGAACCATCTACGAACCTCGTCGATGATCAAGGCCTATAATTGTACACGTTATAAATACGGAGCAATTGAAGTAGTGCATGCTCAGGGACTTACCTGGGAATAACCTCGGAATGCGGGAAATAGGCTTCGGACAATGTTCAGGGACATCATGAGGGTTGTTCGCACGGGATTCAGCTGCAACAGAACTTTGAACTACACACATTCAGGAGACGTTGAATGCCAAAACAAGTGAAAAAGTCTCACAAAATCGAAGGCACAGCCCTGGATGATGCGGTAAGCCAGGCGCACATTGGCGAGGTTCACCTGTCGTTGTGCACCCGCCACAAGGTAATTACCCTTCTGGCCGGGAATCTCTCTTGAAACCAGCCAAGCATCGTAAACCGATTCTAGTTCCTCTTTCTTCTCCTTCGGGGACGATCTTGTATGAGTGGACGAGCGCGTAGGCAAGTGAAGCTCAAAGCGTAGCATATGGCTGCTGAGCCTTTGACAGACAGAATAATATGAAGATAGCAGTCGCATCGAGTATAAAGGTCTCATGGCACTTGAAGAGCTTCCCCTCAGCACTTGAAATTCATTAATATACGAGCGCCGGACGTTTTTCATGGCCGTCTGATTGGCAGTGCACAATGGCGTATACCGGGTATGCGCATTTGGTAGAAGCTACCCGATAGCAGCAAGTCGGAAGTGTTCAAGGGTAAGTCGGCACGCTATCATGTTTCCTTCAAATATCCAAATCAGGGCCTGTGGAGACCGGATCCCGACGTCAGAAAGTCACAGCAAACCCACTGCCACAAAATATCATCCAAGTTGTTGGAGATAAGATTCCTAATCCCGCCCGTTACTGTGCAAGAAGAGAACCACGTGTGCGTGACATCACTTTTTTTGTTTTTTTTTTTTATTGTTTGTTACTTACATATCTCCCCGCCTTCTGTACCAGCTGCTGGCAGGTGATTCAACGGAATGAATTCTCCTGATGATATCTCTCATGTCACTCTCCTGAGCGATGGTCTCCGCCAGCTCCAGGTACAGCAGCAGGCTGCACCCACCGTCGACGATGATGTCACTAGGGATCCCGATGCTCCTTATTCGAGGGACAATTATGGCTTCCGGAAGTCCGGTATGTCAACGCCGATGTCTGGTCCGAACAACCCCAGCCCCAATCGCCTCGATAATGTAGTTCCTGATCCTAATGGCCTTGGCTGGCCAGGCGAGTGGTCTTCTGAAACCCAGTCATGGGGTTCTGACCGCGTGTATTGTTACAGCAAAATCTACAGTCTCGCGATTGACCGCAACACCTGCAGAAAGATCGGCTCGAGAACAAAAGATGACTGCTGCTGTTCGCGTCATCCTCGAATGTATCGGCGAGGATCCGGATCGCGAAGGTTTGCAAAAGACCCCAGAGCGATATGCTCAGGCGCTCATGTGGATGACACGAGGATATGAAGAACGACTAGCAGGTCAACAATATTATTAATAACAGCTCTTTCCTTCGCTCATATCAAGTATGGGGCAGACGTCATAAACGATGCTGTGTTCGCCGAGGATCACGACGAAATGGTTATTGTTCGGAATATCGATATCTCCAGTTTGTGTGAACACCATTTAGTTCCGTTCATCGGCAAAGTGCGTTTAGTGGACCTGCTTCTCGTGTTCATTCATGAATCGGTCTATATTCAGATTGCTATTGCATATATCCCGAATCAGCTTGTTCTTGGACTATCCAAATTAGCTAGAATTGCAGAGACATTCAGTCGCCGTTTGCAGGTGCAGGAACGCTTGACAAAACAGGTGGCCATAGCCGTACAGGAAGCAATCAAACCGCGTGGAGTTGCGGTGGTCATGGAAGCAACGTGAGCCCACCAAGGCGATAACATATCTAAATTAATCTCATATCTCTTCAGCCATCTATGTATGACGATGCGTGGCGTGCAGAAACCTGGCTCAATTACCGTCACGTCCTGCATGCTCGGTTGTTTCCGCACCCAGCAGAAAACTCGCGAAGAATTTCTCACTTTAATGAAGTGTTAATCCTACGATACCGAGAAACGGCTTTTGTATCAGTATGTTCCCCAAGCATAAATTAATTGCTTAAGAATCTGTAGGTAGAACGGGGATCATGGTGGAACAACGGGCTTGATGTAAACTGAACAACGGGCTTGATGTAAACTATACCGCCCATAGTGCTTAATCAATATTACAGTGCAATAGCATACATGCTACGACTGTCTATCCTTCCTCCCCCAGGGTTTATCTTCTGAGAGAGTTGTTTCGAGCAACTTCCGAGCCAATGCACCGCCACTTGTGTTTTGGTGGCTCTGAGACGTATACCGATTTCGATTCAGAACGATTCGGGGGCGCTTGGGAGGTTGCATTGGTTCGTTTCCTCCTGGTGGGACATCAGGCACCTCGTCACGGTCTTGTACAAACAGAAATGAATTACTTGAACAATCGTGACAAGCACGGCACACACCTGACGCTGTCCGTTTCCTATTATCACGGTCATCATCCAATCTTTGAGAGTCAGAACGGTAGGTGTTGACTGCGGGTTGGGGCAACGAACGAGGACTCTCCTTGTCTCCGATACGAGAACGGAGGCTTCCAGGTGCCTGTGACGTCCCATCCTGTTGCGACTGAGTAGCGCTCGAACCTGCAGAATTGCCATTCATGGGTTGGTAGTCCCTATGACGGTCACGGCCTGATGGTTGTTCCCCCTTTCCTCTCGTAATATCACTAGATGACATAGCGCGTGGGGCGGATGGCGTGCTGGGCGGCAGAAATTTCGTTGAAGGACCCTCAGGGATTCGCTTGTCTCCGAACTTAGCAAGAATTAGTTGCAAGTTGGTGATGAGCTTCAATGTTTACGTACCTTGTCCAAAGACGCGCGACTGTCGTTATCACCAGAGTCCTCACGGTCTTTCCGCCGTCTGTCAGAGTCGCGGTTTCTTTCATGCCCTTCCTTCTCAGGGGGTCGGCGAGAACGGTCATCACGATGAGCGTCTTTACGCGAGCTTCGCTTAGAATTTCGTTCCGGCTATGGACAATGAATGAGCAGTCCGCATATGCTGATAGGACACATTTACTCACGTCATCATCTGGAGGTCGTCTCCTCTTTCCAAGTCCGTCCTCCCCACCTTGGACACCTCTATGTCTGCTAGGGTCTGGTCTAGAGGGAAGTGCACGGTCTTCTTGTGGAGTTGCGGGGGTGCTGTTTGGTTGTGGTCGATTGCCATCGCGGTCCTTCCGACTATCCCGATCCCGGTCTTTGTCGTCTCTGCGGTGTCGATCTCTATCTCTGTCGCGGTCGCGATCACGATCTCTGACCCTGTCGAAGTCCCTGTCTCGTTCTTTCTCTCGGTCACTGTGCCTATCTCGCCCTCGGTCTCGATCCTTGTCCCGGTCGCCTTCTTTGTCGCCGTCGCGTGTCGATATACGTTCTCTCCCACTCCGCTCACGGGTATGGGTGAGACTGTCACGACGGTTTAGTGTGGATGTATCGCGCGGGTCTGGGCGATTTTCCCTGTCACTTCGTCGATCATCTCGGTCGGTATCACGACCAGAACGAGATCGACCTCCGCTTCCACGGCTCTCCGCACTTGCATTTCTCGTCCCCGGACGACTGGATGGCGAGGGGGAGCGGTGACGGGGAGAAGGAGCTGCAGACCCGCTAGAAGTTCGTGGTACTTCTGACTTTTCTGGGCGGTTGATGGTTTGCTTCGCCGTTTCCCTCAATTCTTGAGCAGAAAGCGTCTGACTTGGGGCGGATGGAGGAGGCATTGCAGGGAAAGCATCAAGGCGTGCTTTCTCATCGAGCGGACGATAGTCACGAGGGGACTGAGGAATCTCCTTACCTGAAGAGCTCTGCGGTAGAGGGGAGTCTCTGGCATTTGTCGGACTGTTGTATCGTGTCAGGGAGGAATGACTTGATTCGTCCTTCGACGACGAGCGAATATCATGAACATGTGGTACGGTTAACTTGTTCGCATCCAGATGTGGTGGTCCTTCACTAACTGGGTTCGATGATTCACTGGCTTTGGTGTCTGGCCGAACTCGTTTGACTACTTCTGGTCGCGGTATACTAGAAGGACTGCATGTCAGCAATGGTACTCCGGCTTAACAATAATAAGTACCTGTCCATGGCCAATTTCGTGGAACTCAAGTTACTGCTAGCGGTTTTCTCAGCTGCTGTACCTAGTTGCGCACGCGGCGCAGAGGGTGTCGGCGTGACTGCTTGAGAAGTAGAGCGACGACCGTCAACAGCTGGGACAACCTGAGAGCTTGGACCAGTAGGGGGTCCTACATTGCTGCGAACTTTGTCGCTTGGTGCAACAGGTGGCTTAGGAGAAAGTGGAGGCTGTTGAGGAAGTTAGACACACCCCTTTAGGAAGCAGTGAGGGAGCTTGGTACCTTCTTGGGTATTGCCCACAATGCTTCCCGTTTTTTCAGTGCAGCAGAATATCTAAGCATTGTGAGATAATGAGTCATACCGAATATAGTATGCAACATACGCTCGACCCAGAATTTTGAGGTCCCCTCGCTCTTCAGTTTCTAGGAACCGGTCCATGGCGGCGTCAATACTTGCACCTGTATCTAATACGACTGCGAGAGGAAAAACAGGAAGAATTTCTTTCATGACGATGATGGCATTGTAAACATGCATGAATTCTCCCGTCTGTATGCACTCGGTAAACGCCTAAAATAGAAACCGTCAAACAAACGCGCAGACTAGTTGAAGTAACATACCTTTCCCAACTTTTTATGCCATTTCCTGTGTACTCGTAGGAAACCTGTCCAATCAAGGATTGTATCTGACGAACCGGGCTTATGCCAATTCCGCTGGAAGCCCGGGTGGAGAACAGTTTTGCCCCCAGATTTGGACCGATTGTCTGCATTGTACAATTGCTCGTCGAGATGCCATTTGTACGAATCCGTCAAGAGCCCCAACAGAAAGCGGCCTAAGATTGATAAGGGATAGAAACGGGATAAAACGGTAAAACATACCGTAATTATGTGCCTCATACTCGCTGCACGAGAATAGGATAACTTTGACAGATTCTCCCAGTAGCTAGATATATTGTCAGTTAGATAAGATCCCCACGAACTGAGACACGAACCCTGTCATAAGTCATGAGGGAAGGAAACCCTGGAGTCCCCAGTGTGTGTAACACTTTGATAAATTGGGCGCAGAAATCGGCATCCATCGGGGAGAGAAGACACCGCGGTTGTATACAGTGCTCTATCAGCGAATTGACGAAGGTCAGTGCCTTGGGAGCTAAAAACATATTTAGAGACTGCCAAATGAAAGGAACTGCAGTCTTACAATGCGAGAACCAATGCTGCTTTTCTCGTGTCAGGCGCTTTATCGTGAAGGCGCGTGACACCGTCTGTTCTTTGAACTCCTGGGCAAGGGAGTTTACGAAGGTGTTGTATCGGTCGCGCCGTGTCCGGTGTGAGGAAGCAGTTAATCTCTTGTTCCTGTCCGCCGAACGGTCCGCTGCGATGTACTTCGAATCTTCTTGGCGACTCAAGGTGCGGAGAGCAGCCCCTTCCTCGTCGTATCTGGCGGCCGGCGGGGACAAATCGTAGGTGGAGAGTTGCCAGAAGGTGAGATAAAATCCTGGTCTGATCGAGACATTGAGAGGAGTGCTCGGCAACAGATTTCACGGTGCTTACCCGATGACTTCGTAAGCGTTTCCAGGTGCTATCTTCTTTACATCGTCAAATAAGGCGGACAACTCAGGAAGCCACGGGCTCTGTTCCAACATCAGGTCTGAAAAGATGACATGAAAATACAAGACTGACTTCCTGGGTGGGTGAAGAAACAGAATTCGCTTCGGGCTCCATGGATACATCCTCCAGGACAGAGGTATCTTCCACGGGGGGTTTGGAGTCGGTAGCAGCATCAGAAAGTGTCGGAGTTCCTAGGCGGGGCGATGCAATGCGGGAAGCTGAAGCAGGTTCTCGTTTGGCGGTCAAAGCAGCCTTGAGTCGTTTTTCAGCTTCCTCACCAGCAATCCGTTCCTGCTCTGCCATCGCCAAGGCAGAACTCTTAAGATGAAATGAGTAACCTTATGTGTGAACAGAAAGGACTGTCTACACACCAAAAGGGAAGCTTGAAGAACAGGCCGGATGACTTGCATGCATATAGGTGCACTGATGCCGTAAACCTCGGCAAGTTCCGCGACAGATGGTAGAACTTTCCCTGCATAATCTTTTGGAGGGATGACGGAAGGCGAAGTAAGAAGTTCCAAATATTGCAATAGAACTCCATGCGTCTATGAATAATTGTATAAGTCTATCACATAGGAAGCAACAAGGTAACTTACCATATCATACAAGCTCGCCAATGACTTCAAGTGAGTATCACGCGCGTTGAAAACACACGCCTGGCGCTGTTGAGCCACCTGAATGAGTAACGGTAGCGCCAAAGAAGACTCAAGCAGGCTTCGCCCGAGTCTCTGAGGCCCCTTGAGTACAGCATCCCCTGGGTCAAGTCGCGCTCCACGAGTGGAGGAAGCAACAGCTTCTATCCGGAGTACAGGTCCGCCAGCCATAGCTGCAACCTGAGAATCCGACAAAGTCGGCAGAGGCTCAATTCCAGCCATCTTCCAGATCAATTCCCGTAGCACTACGAGTTCCGTAGTTTGTCCGTTGTGTAATTGATGAACAACATATTTCAAAACGGGTGTCAAATCAGCGCTGTATCGCCTGAATAGCATTCCGGTGAAAGAAGCAAGACCTGGGTCAACATGAGATCGTTGAACAATTATTCGCGGCAGATGACGCACTTTGTAACCAATCTGTTGTGTTGACTCCGTCGTCCTTTAGGCGTTCTTTGTCGGGATTGGCAAGTGCATCTAGGATAATGAAGACCAGGACATCGAAACCCATATTCGTAACATATCGCAGTGCTTGTATTACAACATTGGCTAAGTTATCGTAGGCCATTATCTGGTTCACTGCATTAGTGAAGAATATGCATGGGTTTGAATGTGCCAGTTTTGCAACTGTTCCCGACAGCGAATCGATAGTGTTATGAGAAAGTCGCCGGAGGATTCCTTTTGACTCTCGGTCGGCTTGAACTTGACGGATAACAAGTTCTGGGTGCGACCCATACACAGTCGCCTTCCATTCGCCGTACAATCGCCAACGTGCTGTGGTTTCGTATTGCCGAATAATGTTCCAGACCTCAACGGTGCATACGGCATTGCCCCTGATCAATGGCAGAGCGGGAAGGAGATACACGCGAAGGGTTTTGAACCAAAGCGCACGGATTGGGTTCTCCGGATCAGGCTCACCGACTGGTTTCTTCGTAGAGGGATCAACAGGCACCTGGCAAAGTTATGATCAAATCATGCAAAGGGTCGCGAGATATCACTCACTGTTGATTGGAGATGACTTCGTCCAAGTCGCAAGAATTTGGTGAGGAACAGGGGGTCACGGGATATGTGAATACCGACGAATTTCATCAGCGGCTCCATGACGTCTTCCAGATCGTCCAGCGACGAGCACAGCGGAACCTGCTCTACCCAATCCGGGAAAAAGAAAACGAAATCCGTTGTGCTTGTACTAGGTGGCGTGGGAGCCCAAAGTGTAAGCAAAGGCTTCCGTGGAGGAGGGTATGCAACACCAGCTGCGCCATAACGGGCACGGGGTTGGCTGAAGCTCGGATTTCGCTCCTTCGTGACCATGGACGACTCATAAAGAGATGAAATCGAATGCTTCATGACTCGAATCATAAGGTCAGCAATCTCGGGCCGGGCATCAACCAGCCAGGGATACTTGGAAAGGATGGCCAACGCCGGTTTTAAGGCTCCCACAGAGAGCAACGCAGCGAGGAGACCAACTTTTTGGTTGATGTCCTTTGGTTCGGGTACTTTTTTCGACTCCACAAGACTTGGAGCCTTAGCTTTGGGCTGGGAGGCGGTAGATGACTCCAGGGGAGCTGCCATTGCCAATTGGCTGATCCTAGCCCCAGATATTCTGGCCTTCACATCTGCCAAGTACTCTGTATGAACTTGCTCCATATCTTCGTCGTTAGGCGAAATCTAGGAATTATGGTTACCTGACGCTCTTGAGGGACTCCCAATAGTGTTGAATTGTATTACGTACATGAGGGTACAGGTCTTCCAAAGCGATAAAGCCTTCTCGAATTAGAATTGCAGCAGTCAGATAGAGATTCTTCGGCGTTGCTTCGCTGACCTCTGGTGACTATGGCGACGTTCTGATGAGGAACTCACGTGAGGACACAGAAACTTACTTGATAATACGTGAACTTAAAGCCCAGGACCTGCGCTAGCACACGAGGACTGTGTGTTGTCGATAGCGTCTGGGCGTCACGAGCTTTTCCATCAGATAATGTCAGAATTTCATCCAAAGTTTTCCCTCTGAATGATCCAGGCGGGAGATCAACAACCATGGGGGTCCCATCATAATCCGGGGTAGGGCGACGATAGGACCCGGACCACGGCGAAAACGATAGGAGAGCGATGAAGAAGGTGTAATGGGTCGCGAGATGTACCGAAAGCACATCTAGGATGACGTCCAGAGCTCTATTGGGGTCTAAATCAAAGTAGCCAACAAGGCTGATGACCTTCTCCCAAACCGGCTGAGCCCGTTCCGCTATTGAGGCGTATGACTCCGTTGGTCGACCTGTTACGGAGGAGTGTGCTGAACCCAAGCTGCTAGTCAGTTCTGCAGTTAGCTTGCTGTAACCTTCCGACTGTTCACGAAGAAGATTGAATTTGTTCTGTTTGTAGCTGGAAGGAGGCCATGTGAACAGGTACAGCACATGCGATAACGATCGACGACGCACAACAGACCAGTTCGCGTCCTGATTTCCTTTTTATCGAGAGAGGTCTTATCCGAAATTAGACCCGCGCTTGCTAAAACGGCAGTATCTAAGCGTTCCCGACAAAATGCGGGGTTTACGATGCCACAGTCCTGCAGCCAAGTTATGGGTGGGCAATTGTGGAGCGAAAACAATACCACGTACTAAAAGCTTCTTGACCACCACTCGTATTGTCTCTTTGTCGCGTTCAACATTCTGCTTTGCCTTCTTGGTCTTCGCGAGGAGTGAAGCGATATTATTACTCAAAAGCGTTCCATCATCATTCCCATTAAGTGTGCTTGTGGCGTCTGCTAGAACTTCGTCCAATTCTGCGTCGACAGACCAGATCATATCAACGAGATGCTCCCCAAATATAGCCACATTAGAAGAGGCGGTCGAGGACGAAGAAGAGGTCGAAGGGAGGTCGCTGAGAACAGACCGTACGAATTGGACAAATGCGGTTGGAGAGAGCGTATGCTTCGGTGACCAAGTGTCAAGAATGGAGCACAGGAGTGTGTGGTATGCGGTCGTCAGGACATCCATGCAGCTGGGACTGAGTGGGTTACAGTGGGGCGAAATAAGGATATTTCGACTGTAGAAAGGAGCGACTAACATAAGCACGAGAGCAAGGAATGGAGAAGAAGAATGCATGCCATTCTGATTCGCCACCCTTTGACCATGTCGCCAAACAGTTTCTGACGCTGTTCAAGACATCCATTACCTTGGCACAGAAAACCCTGGTAGTTGAGAGACGAGACCGCCAGTGATGAAGTGTGGCGAGTTATTGTTTTTTGTTTGTCTGTCATGCCGTTCACACCACAGTGAAATAGACGACATTGGCCTCAGAATGGCCAGCAATTCTTCGATAACGCAATGGCTCCTTGGTACACGAATTTCCTGACCCTGCATTTTATCTCCCTCTCAAGGTTTGAGCGGCAGTACACTTGCGAATGTTCGGTTGAGGCCTTAGAAAGTGCTAACGCGATGTGTGTTTTCCCATCCATGCTCAATAATGTATCCTGAGGGATACTAGCTGGGTACCGCCGTGGAGCTCTGACGGAGTTCTCCTGGCCATCGCTGTCTGTCTTTGCGTCAACCGTTTATCTCTCTTCAGCACGTCATAACCCATCTCTTCACACCTCGGATTGCCCTCAAGCGCGTACCTCGGAACCACCAAGAGAGCGAAAGATGTTCCGCCTAACACAATAGGACTGCCTAAGGATTCCCTTCCGCTTATTCCAGGACAAAGGTCCTCCGCTGATCCTGCCAGTCAGTATCCATTCTGTATGCCCATGAAGTACCTCTAACAAAATCATTTATGCTCAGGCATCGGCGTTGGTGTCTTGTTGGCCAATTGGACGCGCACAGAGTTGTCCGCTTTCACGAACTGCCCACGGGCCGTTGAATCACCTGCTTTTCTCCGTCTCGAGATCGCCTGAAGGGGCAATCTCGCATTGGGAAGACAAAGTACAACTATGGTTATTTCTCTCCCCCCTTTCCCGTGTTTTAAAACGTTCATGATGTTGACAGTGACATTCGATTTCGTGTACATGGTCCCTCCCTTCATCGCATATTATGGTACTTTGCAAGGTGACCTTGAAGGACGTTTGATTCAGGATGCTTACGACTAGTGTCGACACTATCGCAATGCATTGCGGGATACTTCAGGTCTTTGGAGTACAGGTATTTATCAGCCTATTACCGAGTCAATCTTCTAAGGGAACCTTGGCATCTAAATTACTTTCAGGAAATGGCTGGGCGGCCGCAGGAATGCTACATGTTCTTCAAACGCTGAACCACTCTTCCGCAGCTCCCCATTTCATTAAGCCTTACGAAATAGATTCAGGAAGTCACGAAGACTGCATGATCATACCAGGTGAATATGAATCTTCTGACACCTCTTCGACAGCATCAGTGAGGACGGATGACTTCAAAACACTGCAAACTTTCTATGCACGGACTGCGAGCGGCGACCACAGTGCAGAAGGCCAGGCCTTACTCCATGCGGCGTTGCAAAATTACGTCTCCAGAGAGAAATCATGATGAATTTATTGTATGTATAGTGGCAAGTATTAAATAGATGTATGTACATACAGTCGACACCCTCATAACCCATGCCTTAGGTAACCCATAACCACTTATATCCCATAGCTTTTTTGATCCACTGAGTCAGTGGACAGGGATTTGGACACCATAACCCATACCCCTCCTCCACCAAAACCCATAGGTTTTGGTACTATATTAGCTACCATTCTTGAACTAAATGGTGATGCAATTTGATTCACCAGTTGCAAATCAGTGATCTGCTACCAGTAGGCTGCTCAGTAGTTCAAAACCAAATTATCGTCTGAAAAAAAGACACTATCATGGCTCCAAAACCTCTTGATATACTTAAGAAAGGTCTCGATAAATTTTCCAAAAAGAATCAGGTGACAACATTGACAGTGACATTCCCCTTGACCCTCATCCAACTTACCGTGACATTCTCAAGGCAGTTTCAACCATCCGAAGATACATAGATGACTTGAATGATCCCATTGCTTGCAAGATGGAAGCACTTTTGGCATCTTTCAACATGAAGCTCCGCCTCAATGAGAGCAGAAGCATGTAACAGACTATTTCAAGAGGGTATAGGTTATTTAAATTAATATACATTTGTGCATTGTTTAGTTGCGAAATCATAGCCTAGAATTTTTTCTTGCTTTTTCCTGAATCTTTTATGATTTTATGAGCCCTTTTTTGGCCTACCTCCTTAAGCCCATAACCCCTCATAACCCATACCCTGGGCTGTCCACCACTATGGGTTATGAGAGAGTCGACTGTATATCTAACTTACCTTACAAGAGGGTTGAATTGGTGCCACGTTTTTTGCTATTTTTGGCGTTTGAACATGCATTCTTACTGTAATAGGTTTAACACGTTCCCGACCCTTCAACTACTTGGTGTGATTTTGATGGGGCTCCTGATCCCCGTTACAACGAGGGCCGCAGCAACTTCGTTTGATTCTTTCATTTGCCACTTCCTGCTCGCAAATCCGAACGCTGCATGGCTGAACATGGTACTGATTTGGCTCCCCGTCAGCGCGTCTTCACCGGACGCACCTCGGGCGATGAGGAGGCAGCCTTAGTGAACGAAAACCACGAACATACTCAGATATCCGAGAAACCCCAACACCCACACCACCACCACCACCTAAATGTCCCTGACCCTGAAGGCATGTATCGGTTTTGGCGCCGCTTTACACGCAAAGGGAAGAAGAACATTGGCGTCAAGCAGAGCCTGCGTGCCTTCATATCCTCATCTTGTATGTTTCTTCTCAATCCCCTGGAGCGATGAGAAATGATCTAATCGATGTTAAGGGCTGAACCTCTTTCTCATCTTCACGCCGATTGCCTGGGTTTCGCACTGGGCGATGAAAGATGACTGGTCTCACGGCAAGAAGTGGCCACCCCAACTCACTTTCGTTCGTGCGTCGATTTATATTCAAAGACAACCAGCTCTTGATTCATTCTGACTAGTTTGTTTTGTGGCCATTGTTCCACATGAGAGGCTTTTCGATTATGGGGGAGAACAAATGTCATTTTACATAGGGAAATCACTAGGCGATTTTTTGAGTATCACTCTAAATAAGTGAGTTAAGAATGTTGGTAAACATCTCGAGTTGGTTTACAACTTTTACTCAGTGTCGTTGAGGCTACACTGGCAATCATCCTTTTGATCAAATGCGAGCGAGTATTCTTGCTTCATTTCTGTGAGGAGACATTTCTCATACAACTTCCATATCACCAGCTTGAGGCTCTTGCAGTCGACGATCGTTGGTATGACCATGAACTATCAGTGTTAAAATTTTCTTGAGGCAAAATTCATCAGGCGTCGTCATTTTGCATCTTCTCCTAATACCGGGCACGGCCTTCATCACCGGAGGCGCACGCATCGTAGAGCAAGAGCTTCATCCACATCTGGTCCAGTTGAACCATTCATTGCTTACTATCGGGTTTGTACTGTTTATCGAATTTATGTTATTTCTTTGACATGCTGTGCGGTATTCTACAGTGTCATGGCTCTACTCATTCCTGCTGCGTTTTTTGCCGCTCTAGATCGTGGTGTCGGGAGCACAATCACGACTGATGTGACTGTACAATCTGTTGTGAATGACGACATACGTGGGAGTATCCTGCAAATGAGCAGAGGCTTGGCCATCATTCTTCTTCTAGTGTAAGATCTTCTGCACGTATCAACATTTGACATCCTACTAACACAACGTGTAGCTATATTGCTTCACGTATTTTCTTGCACAACCCTCCTGGAGAAGATAATGCTCTTCGTATTCGCCCAGATGCCCCAGAAGCACTAAAACACGAGGAACGGAAATTCTTTGAAGAGGAACCCCAAGTGAATCAATATGTTTGCATTATTGTGCTTCTACTCAGTATCGCTATCATGGCTGCTACTGTTGAATGGGTGAGTCGAAGTATAGTATTTGCTATTCGTATACATTCTCAGGGTTGTGCAGCTTGTCGAGAGCATTGAGTTCGTCAGAGAAGCAGGAGGTATTACGGAAGAGTATGTTATTTACCTCTCTCACCCCAACTTTTGCCAAATCTGATTGCCGTAAGGTGGTTTGGTCTTATCCTGCTACCACTTGTCTCTTTTGCTGCAGATGGATTTGTGGCAATAGTCTATTTCGGGCGATCCCTTATTCACCACCTCCGCGGTCAATCCGCACCGCCTGGTGTCCTGGCCAAAGCCCGCGCCATTGACCTCAGCATTCAGTTTACTCTGTTCTGGATGCCTTTCCTTATTCTGCTCGGCTGGTGGACCCATAAGCCCATGCATCTACTATTTGGTTCGTCTTCATCGTCTTGAGCGGCTCATCGCTACGGTGGCTGATATTATCACCAGACTTCTTCGAGGTCGCGATCCTATTGGGGACATGTTTCATTGTCAACTACGTGACGGCGGATGCAAAGACAAACTGGGTTGAAGGATATGCGATGGTGTCTTTCTATATCATGATTGTGAGTGAATGAGAATCTTTTATTCGAACAAATATACTCACTTGGCTCTCTTTTGCAATGTAGGCACTGTGCTCTTGGTTTTATCCTGGCCAGCCAGAAATCGCGCTCATGTCCACTTGTGAAAGTGTACTAGACGCCATTGCCATTGCTGCCTCAGGTGCGACTGAGACGGGATAGGAAAGGGGACGATCGAAGTCGGGTTTCTCGTATTTGGTGTCGATTAATGACCGTGTTGTTTGTTGATGTTCATAACTATAAGATTGAACGCTGATGTGATTGTGGCGTCTACCCTTGCTTTCCCCTCATCTCTGAAAACCGGGAAGGGATTGTGTAGTGTTGAAGCCTTTACCGACTAGCGATCGGCATGAGTTGTCTACCTTCAGACATCATCACGAAATTGTGTCCGTATCCCACGCTAAGTATAGACTATTATCATTCTCTGACATTGTCAATGACACAGGTCCCATTTTCTAATTTGTGGTACAGGAACAAGGTCAAATTTGGTGAGACGCTTTCGTTTTGTTATATGTATCAGATCCAAATATATTATTTAAGTGCTCATGCATCATGACTAGTCATCGCCGATTGGTACATCACTACATACACTACACCTCTGATGAAACTATGGCAATCAATTTGATCGACAGCGGATATATATCTCTCGCTCTGATGCTTAGCCTCACTTCAAGAGCTGGTACTCTTCAGCCCCATTATCTCGATCCTGAGCAGGTCTCTCCTATTACCTACGCGTTATGGTAGGAGTCAATCATAGCCGAACACTTGAATCTCCATCAGTCCATACACTCCATCGGCAAACATCGACCGCTGACGGTGGTGGAATCTGGAGGAACGATCCCACGAGGTGCCCTCCAGGAGCAAGGGAGAGTCACGCTCCCGACAGCAGCGATCTTGACCCGTATTATCGCCAGAATACGATCATGGCGGACGCAGAAAGTCAATATTCTCAGGACACAATGGTGGCACCTCGCACCGCCAAGTTCTCCGGAGGGGTCCCCACAGCACTTACATTCTGGCAGCGGTTGAATGGGGAAGGGAGGAAGAAGATTGGGTGGTCAGCCAGTCTGAGAGCGATTGCAACGTTTACATGTATGTAAGCCAGAGTGTTTATGTGCATTCAGCTAACTCAGTGTGGTTTGTCTCTCCACAGGGCTTAACATTCTCCTTGTCTTTGTACCTATCGTCTGGATAGTGAAGTACTCGGGCTTCAAACAGCACGTGGTCCTCTTTCTACGTATGTGTCAAAGTGTTTTTGTAATTCATGAACCTGGACCTAACACTATCTTGCAGTAAGTTTTTGCGCGATTATTCCCCTTAGCAAGCTCCTAGATTTTGGCGGAGAACAACTGGCCTTGTATTGTGGAAAGGCTCTCGGCGACCTCATCGTGATTACACTGAACAAGTATGTAGCTAGTTTATCAACTGCCCACTGATCTCAATCGATATATCTCAGCGCCGTGGAAACGGCAACAGCCTTGGTGCTTTTGGTCAGATGCGAGTAAGTATGCAATGACTGTGTAATACTATTGAGCTGAGCTGAATATTCTGAAGGTTGAGGCTTTTGCAGGCTACGATCATAGGTTTGTTTCCCATTAAGCCCATGACATTCCTCCAGCCGCTCAACTTGGTTCAGGTGTGGTGCTTCTGCGACTGCTTCTTGTTCCAGGAGTAGCCTTTATGGTTGGCGGTGC
>QFEU01004574.1:268-17705 GCA_003316345.1 Tricholoma terreum | reverse complement strand
AAACACGAAATTTATAAGTCTGGCTAGGTCAAGTCAAAATCTGATCACACTCTGCCATAACTGTACGTTGGGAGCTATCGCATTTAACTGTTCTGGGGGAGTAAGGCTCAAAATTAGTTGCACGCACGATCCACGAATACCACTAAAGGTTCACGTTCGCTCCTCCTCGGGACCGCATTGAAAATCATTTCCTTCCATCTTCTTACTGTAATCATGGCTAAATGATTACGGAGATCTCATTTTTCTCGCAACGTAGATTTTCTGGACAGTTCTAGCTTTCAAGGAATCAAGATCTACCATCACCACGTTGTCCCCGCTTCTGCTCTAGAGGAGAAAGCCGAGAATGAAGGATTGCCACTTGCACGAATAGAGAAGAGATTCAGAAGAACGTTAAGCAGCGATTAGCATGTTACATGCAGAATTTCAGTGGATGAACAAATTGCTGGTTTGCTCGATACAATTGTCAACTGGTTGATGCATGTATGCGGGACCTCAAATCAAACTAGGACCGCGCTTTATGGTTGAAGCAGGGAGTTAATGATTTGATATGGCCAGAAGAGGCGATAACTGCGGTATTAGGTAGTTGATTGTCTAGCGAAGAGTGAGCGGTAGCACTCTGCTTTTCCAGAATGCAAGCATACCTTGACACGTCACCATATAACCTTCTCGAGTTGTTTTTGTTTTTGAAAAGGAGCCCCAGGTCATATGCTCGGTATCAGGAGTTCGCGACCACCCCTGAGCACAAAGATATTCGATGGTTCAGCGATGGTTGAGAGGTGGCTTTTGCCCCTTCCATCACCGCGGATGTCCGATAGGGTGACCAGGAGAAGTTAAGGAGGATTGTGGACTGTGGGCTTCAAGTTGAAGTTGACAGCGTGTCCTGACTCGGGGTCAATTGGGAAACTGCTGTCCGTGTGGCGGACGGCATGTGCGTCATCGGACCAAGCCGTCGAGTCTCCACAGCTAGGATTGAAGGGTACATGTGGTAGCCATATAAGAGTGGCAGCGGTCGTATAAATCTCAAAGTGACACCTACCAGGGTTTTCTACGACATTCGATTGTCGTCACCCAAAGATAACAAGTGTCAGTCAAAATAGCCGGCGGTTTGAAGTAGTACTAAGTATGTGTGACGATTCTCCCTGGTTCAAGTTGCTGTTGCTTACCAGCCCACACTTCAAGAGGCTGCCTTTCCTCCATCAACCACCTCCTCATCCAGAACGAGCCAGGCGCCCTTCGCCAATCATGTCTTTCGTCAAACTCAGCATCTTCGGCACTTCATTCGAGGTCAGTCTCAACGAAGGCGTTCTCGACTTTTCTAACATTGAATCAATTCCACAGGTCACCACTCGATACGTCGATCTCCAGCCAGTCGGGATGGGTAAGCTCCACTCTTCTAGCCCATTTGAACGTTCTCCACTATATTCCTATAGGTGCCTTTGGACTTGTGTGGTACGGGCTACATTCGCGGTATCGTCAGACGTTGTTAATTAGGCCTCGTCCAAATGCGTAGTTCCTCGAAAGATCAGCTAACGGGCGCATCTGTGGCGATTAAGAAGATTATGAAACCGTTCAGCACCCCTGTATTGAGCAAGCGCACTTACCGAGAGCTCAAGCTCCTCAAACACATCCAACATGAAAATGTGTGTTCCCTCTCTTTGCAGTGTTGGCCTCTGATCGATCGTCATGTACCAATAGATTATCAGCCTAAGCGATGTCTTCATTTCTCCTCTGGAGGATATGTCAGTCCACTTGTTCAAACTACCATCCACATCGCCCTGAATCCATTTCGCATAGGTACTTTGTCACAGAGCTCCTTGGAACTGATCTCCATCGATTATTAACCTCGCGACCACTGGAGAAGCAATTCATCCAGTACTTCCTATACCAAATTCTGGTGTGTTGCCCATCTTTCTCGCCTCCTATTCTATTCTAACCATGTGGCAGCGTGGTCTTAAATATGTTCATTCTGCTGGAGTCGTCCATCGAGATCTTGTTCGTGTCTAATCTACATGCCCAGCAATCTTCTCTGAATCGCCCATCAACAGAAACCCAGTAACATTCTCGTCAATGAAAACTGTGACCTCAAGGTGCTTGTGCTTCTCGGTCTCAATTTCTGGCCCTCGTTATTTGCTCATACATGCGGCCTAGATCTGCGATTTCGGCCTGGCCCGAATTCAAGATCCTCAAATGACGGGATACGTATCCACGCGTTATTACCGTGCCCCTGAAATCATGCTGACCTGGCAAAAATATGACGTTGCGGTCGATATCTGGAGCACGGGGTGCATATTTGCGGAGATGCTTGAGGGCAAACCTCTTTTCCCTGGGAAGGACCGTACGTCTTGGTGTTATTCTTGCATTGACTCGCAGTTTCAACCGGACCCTTGATTGACATTCAGACGTTAACCAGTTCTCGATCATCACGGAACTACTGGGTACACCCCCAGATGATGTCATTGAAACCATTTGCAGCGAAAATGTGGGCCTTGCTGATCGATTGATGAGGTTCAATGCGCTGACATACTGTGTCGTCATTCTCATCTACGTAGACCCTACGCTTTGTGCAAAGTCTTCCGAAAAGAGAAAGAGTGCCGTTCAGCCAGAAGCTGCGTACCGACGATCCCGACGGTCAGTCATTCCATCTTCTCTATACCTTGTCTTTGCCTTCTGACATTAACTTGAAAATGCAGCACTGGACCTCCTCGAGAAAATGCTTGTCTTCGACCCACGGAAGCGGATAGATGCCTCACAATCGCTAGCGCATGAGTACGTCTCGCCATACCACGACCCCACCGACGAGCCTGTGGCAGCAGAGAAGTTTGACTGGAGCTTCAACGATGCGGATCTTCCTATAGATACGTGGAAAGTTATGATGTACAGCGAGATTCTCGGTGGGTGCCTCTAGTCTCCAGACATCGGAAATACTGAGGTTTTTTGTAGATTTCCACCAAGTTGGGGATCCGGCGACGTCTGCAGCGGGGATTCCTGAGGGCCCGCTCGCGGGACCTGACGGTGTTGTACCAGGAAATGGAGTCGTGCCGCAGCCGGCGTGACACGCATACCTATATAGCCCCGTCAAGCCCCCTCTCTTCTCATGATTGTCTCCTCTCCGACGCGATACACGAATGGCTTGGACGAGTGGAAGGTTCCAGTTACGTTTTCATTTTCTTGGTTTTCGCACCGCGGCACTGGTGATATTAGGTCTCCTTAGCCTTAGCACTCATCGTAATGGCATCTCACGCTTGTCATCTGGTCGATTTCCTGTGAACGGCTTTCCCTTAGATCGTCACTATGGTCTCTTCTCTTTGATCCTCACCCTCTGCTCAGCGTTACACTTATATGAACTATTCGTAACTCTTCTTGTAGTGGTGTTTACTGTATCGTGTGTGTACTTACGGCGCTGTGTCCTACTTTCGTAAATGCATGAAATTCTAGCAGGCTGTATCTTACTTGCATTCTCCTCATCTACTGACAGCGAAATCTACAATATACGAATGGATTGACGCGTGCACCTACTTTGGCAGATTGCCAGCATTGCATGGTAAACCTGGAGTGAAACAGGGACCCTTGAGCTCAAGCGTCATAACTATCGGCTCCCATGCTCATCCTGACGGTCTCTGGCTGCGTACAGACGCGCATCTCAAGAAGGAAGGTTAACCTATGTTTGATCGATAACGGCCATGCATCTAGTCGGTCCACTCATTATAGATGCAACATTCGAAAGTCCAACTCGTCCAAAAAGGTGATCAAGAATATTACAGTGATCACTTACATCAAAGACCCCATCATACCATAAAAAAAGGTGTCACTTCCCGTCCACTTCGCTGTGTCCATAGTACGAAAGCTCGCATGCCGTGTTTTGTGCGATCTAGTATCGATGATCCATGCGAATGGAGACACTGAACTAGCTTCTCGGAGTGGAGTAAACGGAAAGTCCATGTAATGAAAATACCAACATAGCCTCAGTCTAGGTTGTACCAGGATATATCCCAGCGTGCACCTTCTCCGAGTCGTTGGGTATTGGACACGTCCCATACATTACGGAGGAAGCCACCCAGATTTGACAAGATTAGAACTCGGAATTATGCCCCTGAGGATCCCAAGGACTGCCCGTTTACCTCGGTCAGCTAGCCACTCATTGCTCGACACGAGGAATTATTCGGAACCACCCCTAGCTTCGACGCCCCGGCCTCGCATCATGTTTGAGAACAGAGTCCTTGTATTACTTAATAGCAAGAAACGGGAAACGGAGATAAAATATAGGCTCTTCACATACTGTTACAATTGTGACATAGTACATGTACACTCCGAGTTTGACGATTGAATGTTTCATGGAAGCCCTCTCCCAGAATTGATCGCATTCGCAACTTGACTAGTGTTCGGTCGGTTGAAGGCATATCTGTGACATTCATGAGAAACCAATGAACGAGAACAAGGACTATGACCCACCTTTCATAACTATCAAGGTACAACTCCTCTGTACTGCAAGTATTCTTGAATGCAGGATGATTGAACAATCGCTCGATCCATGCATCAAATTTCTTCCCCGAAGGCATGGTGAATCCTCTGTAATGTTTCAAGACATTATTTGCCCTATACAACCCTATGAGACGAGACACCCGTGAGCAATCCATGGTCATCCCACATAGGAGTAGACGACGAACAAGGTCCAACCATCACATCTGTCATCCCCAGGTCGCCGCCCTCAACCCACAAGCCCAGTCCCTGTTTCAGTGCCCTCGCTTCCCCTTCTCCTGCAGCGCCGCCAGCATTGACAATCTCATGCTCAGCCCGCTCCGACAAGACGACAAGACCTTCCAAAGATGAGATAAACTCCTTTCCTAGCTCAATCTGGGCATTCTGGTCCTGCGCTTGTAGATAGCGATAAAAAGCGGGAACGATAGTACGGCTGACATGGTCCATCTGGAGACGGACGAGTGCACGGGCATCTACCACATTCCTTCATCTGTGTGAGTGCAAGTGGAAGTTGTAAACGTACATACATGGGTCACTCAAAGGAGGAAGTAGACTGCGCTTCGTAGTAGATGTTGCCAGACTGGATAGCTGCGTAATTACCTGGGGAAGTGGAATATAGAGGATCAAAACGCACTCTTCGAGGTATTCCAAGATGACCGTGCTTTCATTTAGTGCTCGCGGCGGATTGTATCGATGTAGTTTTAGTCCTGGTACTAAGCCTTTCGGCGATACTTCGAGAAGGTCTTTCGGCTTCTTGTATGGATCCACCTCGTCTTCCAAAATGACACGCATCAGTTCGAGACTCAAAGTTTCAACACCAGTCTTAGGCACTTACAATACTACCAACCACAGCGACGAGGGTTAAGTGTGTGCCTAGAATGAAGGTTAACATCCCCACCTTGTACGGGATTCCAAGGTACTCGAAAGCAACCCAGACTCTTTGGACGAACGGACAGAAACAACTCCCAAAAAGGGTGATGTCTGTGGGTTCTTCATGTTGTTTGACTGTATCCAAAGCAGCTCCTGTGCACTCGTTGTGATAGTGCTTCCCAGCGTCGTCGGTCGCCGGCATGATATGGCGCTCGCTAGTTTGAAAGTTGGAGTCTGGCTCCGTGACGTCACGATCGTGCACTACAACTTCAAGCTGTGCTGATATTTTGGAGAAAACGAGCGGGCGAAATTCCATCAGTTAGGATGGGTTTGGTCTTATCGCAGACAACTCGAAAAATGTCTTCCAGGCATCCATTTGGGCGCTCATGGGAAAACTTCAACACTTTCAAAATTCGATAACAGGGATCGACCTCGACACTTTCGCTCTCACGCGTAGGTAGCATTCAGTCTTGGAATTGTGAATATCGAGTGCAATGTGAATTTAAAAGCGCCATCTTAATGGAATCAGTGTTCACATTAGCCAACAACTGCATCAGGCCGACTGCGGCCCAATGACTCATCCGCCGTTGAATCTTCTTCCAACGTGCAGAGAGAAGACACAAGGTAAAGTTGTGCTGCAACGGCGATGACCATTAATTCTGATGGTATTGGTGGTCAGTGTACTATGTAGGACTAGACACTATGTATGTAAGAACCAGAATTGATGAGTCGCACGCCGTTCCGATTACATACATAAAGTGCAAACATGATGTATTGTCCTATCGTGACCCCAAGGCAATAATTTTCGAAGGAACACTTTTCTTTCTCCCCAGTTCACCACCATATCGAAGATCTATGGCCCGCCGGCGCCCGACAGCATTCGACATATCCTTTCCAGAGGAAGCTGCCTCCGCTTCAACCTCCAAGGATTCACAAGCCCGGAATGCGGCCTCAGGGTCAACCTCAAGAAGTAGCCCTTCGTCCACAGGCGGCGGCTCGAGTAATCTGAAGAGGAAGAGCAATGTCCATGGGCCGGCTGAAGGTCGCGTCCGTAATTTCGTTTAACAATTTTTCTCCGGAGAGTCAAGTGTGTTTTGCGCGTGTTACAGGCTGCGAAAACACTACAACTGCCTGCTGGTACGTTCCGAACGGTCGAAACTGTTGCAAGCGGAAGTGACGATTTTGATATTTCAACGTAGTTGCCTACTACGAATCGCGCGACGACGAGCTGTTTGAATCCGCAGACCTGATCATCGCAGGTGAAGATCTCGATGACGTTGGCTCTGCCAGTGACCCGGGTGCCGACCAGGTCCAAGAAAAACCAGTGCGCGTCCTTACTGAGTTCTCGATATTCGACCCGAAGCACCGGAACGAAATGGTGTCGTTAGCTGCGATTGAACAGGAAGACTTCCTTGACCGTCAGTTCGAAGGTGCTGGGCTGGTTGCACCGTATCTTATCAATGAGGAGGATGAGGGGCAGGAGGACGGGCTCGACGCAGAGTTGCAGTATGTTAGATTGGGTGCGATTTTGCGGTATACGTTAGATTATGCGGAGGAGAACGAGTAAGTGTTTTGTCTTGATAAGATTCTACAGACGTTCCTGTAACTGATACATTTTCTCTTTCATTTTTCAAGGCCGGTGTATATCGAGACAGAATTTGCTTGGTATATTTTGAAGATGCCCTCCCCGCGCTATCTCCCGTATTTCCAGCACTTCTCATTCCCGCGGAAGATTGCTCAACTTGTGGTTTCCTCTGCAAAGGACCGCCCCCTTCAGCGTTTTGATGCTTTCCTTGCCAAGTTCACTTCCATGACGGACATGTTTGGAAAAACTTACGAAGAGCAGCACCTCTGGGACTCTGTATGTTTTCCACCTGCCCTTGACGTCTAACAATTGATACATGACAATAATGTCTACTTTCAGATGCCGGAAATTCAAGATGCCGTTGACGACTACAAGGACCCTAGATGGCTTCGGGTTACTGTTCTTGTGCAGTATTTGATGAGAAATGCCCCTTCAATAGGCCCCAGAGCCCGTCCAAGGCGGCGGCATAACGCACCCCAACGACGCGCACACCCACCACCACTCAAATCGCTCCTTGGTAATCCCGATCTACAAGTCCTCAAGCTGGAAAATCAGAATCCCACACATGTCACCCCCCTCATCGCTTCTTTGGCACAGGGTCTGGTGCAGGAAGACCTTGTAGTGGTTGGGCCTCCCCCACCGCCACAGAATAAAGCGCTGCTAGAAACGCAGAAGAATGCGGCTCACATGCGTTTATGCAAACTAGTTGAGAAAGCCAAGCAAAAGAATAAATACTTGGGTGAGAAAGTTCAGCTGGCCCGGAAGTCTCGCTTCCTCAGGTCGGTGGAGATTGCTCACGAAAAATATACAGTACGTATATTCGCGCACTGTCATCTGTCCAGATGTGATCCTGCTAACGTAGGTTGGCGATATCATCGTCGTGCCGATAGGTCAGAATGGGGATACCCCTCCCCCTCATCTCCCTGATGACACTGAGGATATTTCGCCTTCATCAACGATTGCAGACTACTTCTGGTATGTGCTTTTCGGCTGATGTTGAACATTGGCTGAGGCTCTCGTAAGGTTTGCCAAGATTATTTACCTTGATGATACATCCAGCAGACCCGTCCACGTGCAGTGGCTCGAACATGGTTCGCAGATCCTCATGGAAGAACTCGCCCATCCGCAAGAGCTCTTTTTCAATGACCTTTGCGGCAGCATTCCATACAAGACCGTTGTTGGCAAGATAACTGTTCATGAGGATCCAAAAACTACGGTGAAGGCGGAGGATTTCTTTGTCAAGTAAGCTGCTATGTATTCCTCTAATGTTATGACTGATCGATCATGAACTCAAAGGCTTACGCACGATAAGACTTTGTCATCCTTTGTGTCTATCAATCGAGAGCGACGGAAACTCGTCATAGATGGTGCTCCAGATGACAACTGCCCAATCTGCTGGCGTATTGCCGACCAGGAAAATGCAAAGCACTGGAATGCACTTAAAGATGACCAGTCCATTGAAATTGGCATTGCTTACCTTGAGCAAAAATACCACTTTGATGACTTCATTCTCTATCGTTCAAAATTGAAAGGACCGGCCAATATAGGCCACATCACCGGTTTCAAATTTCCGAAAAACGAAGCGAGAAATTCGTCGGTCATTGCCACAGTGAAACGCGTAGGAAGGATGACCGATCTTGCGAAGATAGCTCCACCGTATATGCTTATGCACGAGGTTCGTAAGTGCCACTTGTGATGTTGAACTCCATATCGAATGTCCTTGAATAGCGTGATGTTTACCTTACGGATGAGGAGACCATGGTCGATCTGTCCGACCTTATCCGTGTCTGCTTCGTATTTCCGAAAGAGTCCTTGATTGATCTTAGGGAATGGCTTGATATGTCCCCTGATCACTTTTACATCTCCAGCAAGTTCCCTAAGTTGGAGGTCAAATCATGGGAGGATCGGCGCCCTCTGTCATACGACAATCTGCCCGTCTGTGCGCCATGTGTGCAGGAAAAGCTGATCGAGCTCGACAGCTTCCGGGAATTCACGGCTCATGTAAAGGAACATCCTTTGCCTGTTTTGGATCTATTTGGAGGAGTGGGAGCGTTCAGCCATGGACTGGCTCAAGGAAGCGACTGCTTGACATTGGCCAACACAGTTGAAATATCTCCTAGTGCTGCGAAAACGACCAAGTAAGCTCATAACCTATGGGATTCCCTCGCATAACCCTAATCGTAACATATCCAGGCGTAATTCTCCAACAACAAATGTCTATAATCAATGTGCCAATGTGATGCTTCGTTATTCCATCAAAGCCGAGGAAGGACACAATCCACCAGTACCTAAGCAGCTCTACGACGACAAGACACCTGTCCCCGGCCCCATCACGCGTCGCCAGTGTCGGTGTGTGGTAATCGGATTCCCATGGTATGGCAATAACTTGCGAATCAAATACCAAACTAACAATAATGTGGGATAGTCAATCCCATTCGGCATTGAATATGTTCAAGACTGCAGACGATATTAAGAGCAACCTAATTTTGAACGCTTTGTCGTGGGTCGACTACTTGAAGCCTGACATATGTTACTTCGAGAATGTCCCCGGTTTCTTAAACTTTACTTTCGATGCGACCCAAGCTGGGAGACACCGAGTGGAGGGTGGCATTCCTATGGGAGGCCTCAAATTACTTATCCGTGCGCTCATTGATATGCGGTAGGATATTTTCGATAATCTGGTTGTGACGAACTAATGATTCATTGTTATCTGCAGTTATCAGGTACGGTTTGCCTTGCTCCAAGCAGGTCACTATGGGACGCCTCAAGGAAGAGTGCGGTTTTTTGCTATCGCCGCCGCCGACGGCTATCCTTTACCCGACATGCCTCAACCAACCCATGACTTCCCAGAGGCACGCTCTTTGCAAATCAAACTTCCAGTTGGCGGACCTCCCATTAAACCAATTCGAACTGATAACGGGATTGCTCCACATGCTTTTGTTACAATCGACGACGCCATCAGCGACTTGCCTCGGTTTGATTGGTGCGATCGGTTCACATACCATTTTATAGCGTTTCTAACATATGCATAGGAAACTCCCAAGGGGATCGGTTGCAACCCAGCCCGAGATTCAGGAACGAGCAAGGGAGGTTCCCGCTCTGGAATGCAAAACCACGTCTGCCCATTGCGGGTACCAAGGCAAAGTTCAATATCACCATCCGGCGAGGACAACATATCAGTTGGCCGCTCGCTCGAAAGATACACAGGATCTTCAACATTTTACTAGATGTCTCCTTCCTAAAAAGGTTGAGCGGTGAGCATGCTTTAAAAAAATTTCCCCTCTTGTTGGTTAAGATCCCTGTTGTTCCAGCGTTGTTTCCATTCCCTTGGCAGCGAATGCAGATTATCGGTGTAAGTACAGTAGCTATCGTGGACCCCCACGCTTCTTCATACTTTTCGATGCAGCTTTGCGACCAGACCAGCATGAGTGGCAATTCTCCAATCCGTTGTCAGCGGTCGCGCGGAAAAATTATCGCCCTGGTAATGGTGTACCAAACTCTGACCCTACCGACACTGAAGGTCTTCCTTAGGCCTTTACGGGCGCCTCGATAAGCATGGTTATTTCCCAACAACAGTAACGAACATGGACCCCACCGCTAAACAAAGCAAGGTCCTGAATCCCTATGTACGCCCTGCCTTTATCCGTTGTTCTGTCCCGTCTGCTGAATATCCAACCCAAGTGCAAGCGAATGGTCACAGTCCGAGAGCTGGCCAGGTCTCAGGGGTTCCCGGACCATTTCGTCTTCGAGTCATTACGAAACAACGTGGTTACGGTGAGTTCACCATAAGTAATGATACATGATCTACAGATTTTGACACAGCTGGCAGATGCACCGGCAGATCGGAAATGCTGTTCCCTTTCCTGTTGGAGCGGCGCTTGGGCGGGAGTTAAGACTGGCCCTGTATCGCAAATGGCTGAAAGATCGACATAATCAACCGGACGCAATTCAAGTTGACGATGACTAGATAGAACCCAACGCTTGATTATCTGTAAGGCGATGCATCATAGGCTTAATGGATTCAATGGAATACCTTCATCCTCGGAGTTCCATTGCTCATACCCAACCCAAACCACTTCTGAACAGCTATTGCAACCCACGAGGTGATGCCCTTCCTCCATTTCTAGGTTCGTTATCCTGTACACCCCACCGCACCGACAATTGTAGCACCATATATCTCGGTCAACCCCGCCACACACCTCCTCAAAATTATCCAAAGAGATAACTTGGGCGGGCCTCGGCGCTGATGAGGAAGCAGTAGGCCGGGACGAGTCGTATTCCGCCCGCAATTTGGGCGTCGAAAGAGTTATGTAGGCTTCTTTAATTTGAGATATGGAAATGAGGGAAGTGGCACCGGAGCGAGCGCCATTTTTGTCTGGATGGAAGAGCAAAAGTGCACGATGGTATGCAATCTTCATATCTGAGGGGGAGGCATCCTTCGAAACCGACAGTACCTGGTAAAAGTCGAGCGATTGCCCTGAAGACGCCAGATTGTGCTGAGGAAATAATAAGAACAGCGGCTGACAAAGCCAAACGTAGTTCCTTCGCCTTTTCCAAACAAACTCTTACAGACTCTTAGACTTACCATGTCCAGGCAATCCAAGAGAAGAGACAAGGGGTTGATCGTTCCTCTAGCGGTTTCCTCTCAGAAACCCTCATGGCTCTGCTAAAGCTCTGTAAGCCTGATATGTTTCTGGCGGTGACCTCAATCTTCAGATTATCACCTCAATAATGCCCAGAAAGGCATTTCTCTCTATCTTTGTTCCGTGGCTGCTTTCCTAGAGATCCGAAGCACTTGCGGAGTGGCCTGCGGGTATCTGACTTTACAACAACGGAGACTCTACCTTTCATCCTCCAACTTCGCTCCTTTTGCGACACGTAATCAAACACTGAAATCTGCTGAAATTGCACTGGTAACATTGAGGAGAGCCGAGAGTCAGCGCGAGGTTCGTCTCTTACAAGATAGGTATTCCTTCTTCTAACCCGCACATTCCATCCCTCATTCATTACTGTGTCTCAGTACAGGAGCCACGTCTTTCTACGAGTCTAGACTCATTGTGACTGACTGGGATGATGACAAGGTCAAGCACGCATGAGCTCTGGCCTTCTTCGTCCTTTTTTTCCTGTCGCAAAATGAGTTAATCCATATCCGATACAAATTTGATACCAGGTCTTCGTCCTTTACAAGACAGGTATTGCTTATTCATACATTCCGTCCATCATTACTTACTGTGTCTCAGTATGGCAGGAGCCGTGACGACTCCATGATTGGATGGAACAACGACAAGATCAAGAACACATGGGCCCTAGTCATTCTCGACTTCTCCTTTTGTCGCAAACATGAGTTAATTGATCAATCTGTTGTCATTCCCTCCTACCTTGATGAATAGCAAGTGAAATCTGCTATATCCCTCCTCCGAAAGCGAACAATGCATATGTGTTACGCCGGTATCGAGAAACACAAACGGGCGCTCACAAAGTTATACGTGCTTTTGGTGGACTCGCATCGTTGGTGTAAACCGAATAATGTGAGTCTAAGCCTGGAGCCCGCGTCAGGGGAGCACGAGGAAATGAGCGATCGAAAAGCTTCTTCCGCCTCTGGTCTATATGAAGAGCCGATTAACGACTCGACACTGGGGAACACTGATACACAGACCACGGCGAGAAGAAACCTCGGAAGTCAAGAAGGTTTAACGTGCTTTTAGTCGGCCTGCGCCACTGGTGGAGGCCAATGGCGCAAGCCTCAAGCCCGGGGCCCAACGACAAGGGAGCACGAGGAAAGAAACCGACGGCATATTCGGTGCCGGTTCTTCCCTCCCCCGGGATACATAGGACAAGATACTCGAGCCGACCAACGGCACGGTACTGGGACATGACCAGGAACACAGGCAGCGGCGAGATGACAACTCTGGGGGGACAATGAACCACGCCTGTGTGTAATAAGGGAAAGAAAGAGAGATGGAGGTCAAGCGGTCGAAGTCTCAGGCTCGGAATCATCGAGGGAATCCGACGGGAGGAGTCGACAGGTAGACCTGTAGAGTCTCCCCGTTTCTCACATGGGGACAGGATACTCGAGTCAACCAACGACTCGGTGCTGGGACATCACCAGGAATGTACAGGATGAAAGCCACCCACTCACATGCATGAGCGTAGAGAGAGGGGAGACTGCAAGGAAGAAACAGACTGGTAGTGGAAATGGTGGTGAGCCCAGACTCTGGTCTCTTATACTCCCAGCTGTGGTAATCTTCGATTAAGGAAATGCGGGGCACGCGGAGTGGCTACAGATCTCAAGGGACAAACTGAGTCAGTCCATCAGTTCAATTGCTTTGAAAACAACGTGGCCCTTCCATTACAAGTGTAATCGCCATACTTCCGGTTCGAGGGATCGAGCGATCCGGATGTTTGATTGGGGGCTAAACAGCAGTTTCTGCCCAGATTTGGACTCATAGCACCGCCTCCATTTCTCTTCCAAATATCTGGGGTGATATATTTTATATCACTTTATTCCTATTAGATGTTTCACAACCGAGCATTTAAATTTTTAAATGTTGGTCAACTTTCTCCGCTCGTGAGGACTTTGCCGTTATGGCGTTAGCTTTGAACGGGATGCCTGAGTGTGACGCGTATATAGCCATAATCAACGCGTGTCTCCCTTTCAGGACACCGCTTTGACGTTACTTTGTGAAAATACCGATGATCGATGATGGGTCCGAGCATCGAATGTGGCGCATTAGCCTGAGCATTCGCGTCGCGCACGTGACCGTAAATACTGTCGGTCCGACTTCCGCTGCCTACTTCAAGCACTCTGTATGGCATGGGTCCTGTGAAAGAAACTTGTAGGGACAGAATCGACTTTCTTCCTAAAAAAAATACCCATAATGGTCACTTTGACTAGGGAAAAAACAGTACATTCTTGATGCATTGGGGATATGATTGAAGCTATGCTAAAGTGTGCGCACTAATGAATAGCACTCCAGAATCACAACTTCTTAGACGCCAAGTCGTCTATCCGCTAACTTGACCAACCGAGACGAGGATACACAACAAACCCAATCGTAGCAAAAGGTATCAAAGACGGCAAGAAGCTCATGTATCGCGGAAGGAAACCAAGGCCGCAGACGAGACGCCGAGTTATTGTTACAAGGTCATTTCAGGGCTCTTCCCCATAAATGGTTCTGAACAATGAATAACCTTAGTAATAATTGAGGGCGTTCATTCTCTCGGTCTGAGGGATTAAAGACCGGGCTTCTCTTTCCAAGCACAATTCCAAGCCACATCTCGGTCTTTTGGCGGTTTCGATAAAGGCCGAGACATGGAAGGATATTTGAAAGGTAACCGAGTGCCTGGTTGCGTTCGCTTTTATGGGTCGAAGTGAGGGTGGACCCCGCCATTTGACAGTTTCCAGTGCAGTCATAGGCATACAAGGAAGTTAGTAAAGTAGCCGAGCGCCTGATTACTCTCGCTTTTATGGATCGAAGTGAGGTTGAACCGCCTATGAGCTGAGTCAAGTAGCCAAACTCCATGATAAAGATTCAAGGATCCAAATTGAGCTCCACCGACTCTACTATGTTGGAGATAGCTATTTCGGGTTTCAGAGGGTTGAGTGGTAAACCGGCGTATCACTGAGAGACTTGGGGTACAGGTAACCGCCCCCCATTAATGAAACGGCGAGGAGCTGTAAGGTGGGTGCAACGCGAGGACCACGGGTGGACTTAAGAGTAGCAAAAGCGAAACCCAGAAAAGGAAAACGACCAAGGCTGCGCAAGGTGGTGGATCCTGGGAATGAACTTGAAGGTGGAACTCGAGCATAGGCGCCAGCTTGAATGTGGCAAAACAAAGAGATCCATGTGTGTCTTTGGCTCTGGTGACGGAAGTCGATGTCAAAGAAGGTTGAAAGAGGAATTGAAACCAGATGTGATCAGTGTCAGACCTGCGTCGGGCACTGCCTGCTACAACTTTGTTACATATTGGTAGCAATCGACCCTTTTATATGAGTATCGCCTGGTGACCTCTTTCTCTCTCTTTCTACCATCTCGACATACTTACAACTAGTGCCATGCATGCTCCTGCGGTCGTCCTGGTACCTCCAACCCCGTTGAAATATGATTCAAGGGCACCCTCTCCATCTTCCACACCTTCATCGTCATCATCTTATCCAGCACAGTCACCAAGATTCTCCACCACACAACAGCGCGCATCGTCTGAGACAACCATCTTCTCAATATATTCCATGTACGGCGATGACCAGCCCGGGACAAGCTGGTCAGCCCCAGCTATCAACGATCGAAAGTCAAACGATGGCTCGGTCATTCCATCCATCAACCTATCGCTTCCTAATAACCGTTATAGCTCCTATCACAAGCCAAGCGGCTACCCCAGCAGTCAACTTGCGTACTACGAAACTGATGTCCCCAATATGACCTATGAAAATCATCTCGCGAACAAATTTGGCACACCCCTCAGCCGAGCTACTCGTAGCCTGGAAACTCGTCCATCGAGTTATGCGCCGACTACTTCATTCCAGCTATCCATTCCTGAGGCTGACGACCACAGGCCAGGTACTGGTCATAGTTTTCAAACCACCTCGACATCTTCCGTCGTGATAGCCCCATCAAGATCGTCTTTAGCCAACCGCTCGTTGCATTCAAAGAGCTCATCCCGCAGCTCACCCATACCTTATCAGGGTCCTGGACCACCCGAGCATGGGCCACCCGACCTAGAGTTACCCCCCTTACCCCCCTCCCAGCCGTCTTCTCTCCACCCGTCCCCCTCCCCATCTCCGAGCCCTTGGCGGCTTTCTCCCACTCTCCAGCCGCCGGGCACTCCACCGTTACCTTTGAAACACCCAATAGCGATCTCAGGTTCGCCCGCAAGCAAAACCTCTCTCGTGCCATCGGAAGGAGAAGACTCGGATGCATTCCACGTACGAAACACGTACGCTCAGCTAGAAACGAGCGGCGTAAAAGGCGACGGATTCGAGGAAGGCGTAGAACGCACACGAGCACGACTGGGTGCCAGTCGTTCTAGCCAGTTGAATGCCGAAGCAGCCATAGACGATGGAACAGAAAAGACCAGGGATCTTCACCCAAAGGAAATCGAGACTTTACGGACTGTAGACCGGTGAGTATATTCCTGCGAGTATCGATAAAACCAGTTCGCGAATATTGAAACTTTTGCAGCTATGGGTTCTTTTCAGTTCCGTCACACGACCGTCTTATCCTGCTTCCCTTGGCACCGCTCATCAAGCGCCTCTCTCCCTTATCCAAAAGACCTACCTCAGCGCCTACTCTCCCCACATCCCTCAAATCTCTTCCTCGTGTTAGGCCTCCACCTAATGAACCATCCCGCATTTTAAAATGGACTCAAATGCTCAAACCTCAGGCACGCGACCACGGTGCAAACGTTGCCGCCTGGAGCATCCGATCCGGGAAGGAGTCCAAATTCCGGCCACGGATATACAAAGGCATTCCTGATCCTTGGCGGGCAGCCGTTTGGGAACTTTTAATGTCCCGATATTCCAACTTGGATGTCCGGGAAATGGGCCTGCTGAGCGCCGAATACCGGGATGCGCTGGATAAACCCTCGACATATGATATTCAGATCGATCTAGATGTACCGCGCACAATCAGCGGACATATCATGTTCAGGACGCGATATGGGGCAGGGTATGTTTTCATTCACTTTCATTAAATGTGCCCCATTTGGACAAGTTTTACAGCCAACGATCGTTGTTTCATGTTCTCCACAGCTTTTCGCTACGGTGCGAGAACTGTGGCTACGTGCAGGGTATGGGACCGATAGCTGCCACGCTGCTTAATTACTTTGAGCCAGAACGCGTGTATGCCTCCCTTGTCCGGCTTCACGATGCGTACTCGATGCACACGGTATTCAGCCCTGGATTTCCTGGGCTTCTGGAGGCCATCTACGTCCAGGAGCGGATAATGGAACAGATGATGCCGGATGTGTATGCTGCGTTCAAGAAACACACGATCTGTACGACGTCATACGCAACGAAATGGTACATTACCCTTTTTGCAAACTCTGTACCATTTCAGACGCAGCTAAGGCTGTGGGACGCGTTTCTCCTGGAAGGATATGATGTGTTTATAGCTGTGGCGGTCGCCATCGTCTGGACTTACCGAGGTAAATGCGATTCTTTTGCAGTTGTGCCCTTTTTGATGTTCACCTTCTCTGTCTGTCTCTCTCGACAGATCATCTTACATCCGATTCGGCCAACTTTGAGACTGTCCTTTCACTCCTTTCATCGTTCTTCGTACCCGAAGACGAGGATGCCCTCCTTTTTTGGATAGGCAGAATGCTGGGCGACAAGAAACTGCGTGCGAATATGCATCAGTGGAAAGAAGAGTGGACACTTCTCGTCGCGACGGGTAAAGACGGAGCCGCTCTTCTCTAAATGTTATTCATATACTTAATACTCTCCCCCTCCCTCTCTCCTCTGCGTTGGGTTTCCTCTCGCTTATGCTCTGATCTTTATCTGTTTTTTTT
>QFEU01004571.1:0-11518 GCA_003316345.1 Tricholoma terreum | reverse complement strand
TACGATGGTGGGGTGGGCACTCGTGGTCCTCCTTTTGTATTGGTTGAGTGGTCGTTTAACACGGCCACCTTTTCATCAATCATTCGGTGAAGTTTGGTATGTACAGAACATAGATATTTACTACATTTGGGTCGACTCTTATCCCTGTAAGAGTCTAGTTCTACTATATGGGCCTGTTGGTACGGGTCCAAGAATAGTCGATCACCATTCCCGGATCTCGTCTCGGTTATGAACCGCGTCTCTCTAGCGGTTCTATGAGCATTCAATATGCTCGTTGGTGAGCGATCACCATGTTCATGGTGAGATTCTGTCCTCTCGGCTCCGCTTCTTGGAGCCGTTACTGGTGGGGAAATTTGGGCAGACAGCATTGCTGTCTCCCTAGACCCAGGCGTCACTAGAGCTGTAAACAGCTCTTCAACGTCCTCTTCTTCGTCGGAGGATGTTGTTTCTTCCTCATCCTCCTCCCCAGATCCCGTATCTCGATAGGAAGGATTGCTGTCTGATCCTCCTGGTGAGCCTCCTGGAGGTTCTCCAGGCAGTCCTTCAGGTGGTCCATGATCACCCTCTGTTGCTCCACCTCCTTGGTGGGGTGGAATTGACCTTCTCTCTGAACAGTCTGGTTGACGATCATATGGTCGTCCACTTGCATTGATGGATATCCCTTGATCGGGGATATTCGTTGTATAGCCATCCTTGATGGCACTATTTCGGTAGTGTTGATTCGCTACCCGTGAGGTTGGGGATACCTTTCCCGACCCTGATGGTGTTTGTAGACTCACGTTTGTTCTCGATTCCGTTGCATTATCATCCCTGGTAGCAGGAGGTTTCCTACTACGCTCTAATGCTCTGTGTTGAGCGTTAGCCACTGAGCTGGTCTCATCGGGCTGTCGAGGCATCGACAGACTCTGATTCACCATGCTCATGGTTTGCGTCGTCAACGTCAACGACACTTTGGAAGGAGTCGATTCCTTCCTCAATTCAGGCATGGATTTACATCTGTCTGGGTGGTCTGATCGTGGTGATACTGCCCTCGATCGTCGTTCCCATCCTTCTAAGGTTTCCTTCAACCTTTCTAGCATCTCTCCTGATGCTATATTTGGTGGTAGGCCTACCTCACTGAGTAGGCCCATTACTGCCATTGCTTGAGAGTCTGAAGACTCTCCAATCGACATTTCACATTCTCCACTTGGTGTTGGCTCATCCAGTGCCTTGCCCTTATCACGTTGTCTACGACGACGTGTATCACTTGATAGCCCAGAAGTGTCTGGGCTGGTTATGGTCGACGGTATACCAGGTATGGTTGCTGGAAGTTCCTCAGGTTGCCGTTTGTGATCTGACTGACGGCGTCGCAAATGCGAGCTCTTTCCGGTAGCGGAGGATCTTCCTCCATCACTCGGTGAGGATGGGGGCCTACCTTGGTTCTCCCTTGGTTCTACTAGGAATGAACGTTGAGGGGTGATGCTCCTTCTAGAGGTACTGCTTAGTGCCTCTGTCTTGACCTCAATTCCCGCAGCCATTGGCTGTGGTGTTACTTTGACAAGCTCGTTATTTACCTCTCGTATAGACACCATTGCTGTCATCAGAGTCAAACAGTCCAAGTCTTCTTGTCCCATCGATGTGCCAGCAACTTTGCTGGCACTTCTCAGTACTCTCGTTGTTGACGTGGCAGGTGTTCGCCAGTTCGTCGACTTGGCACCTATAGGCCTCGGATTATCCGGGGCCACTGTTGCTGTCATTGCCTTTAAAGGCTTCTTCTTTGTCTTGCTGCCAGATTTGGCAGCAGTTACCACATGTGTTGACATGTGGCTGTTGGTATCAAACTTTGTTGCCTAGTGGGTAGTGTAGTAGTCTGGGCTAGGTCCCAGGCTAAGAGTGTTGGACACTTAAAAAAGTGTAGTGCTGTTGAGCGGGGGGTGTTGAACCAAGACCTCATGTGGTACAAGTGCGACCGACTTCTATAGCGCGTGGATGAGGTACATGTAAAACTGTAGCTACAAATAAACACTGCCGGTTATATACCAGCAGCTTCCGTAAACAACAAGTACATACTGCCCATATCGGGCAGCACCCCTACACCTTTGGTAAGTGTAGTGTGTATGTCGACAATTCTGGGAACGCTCTGATGATCTTGAAAGGTCTGTCAAATCTGGGCATGAACTTGGCTGCTCGTCCATCTTTTACTTGCATGTAATCCCTTCTACGGTGTGCTGTTGCCAGTAGTACTCGGTCGCCCAGTTCGAAAACAGGGTCTGGTGCCCGATCCTTGTTGGCATGGTGCGCCTGGGTGATTTTGGCTGCCGTTAGTGAGTCTTTCGCATCCAAGACGTCGTCAGCCAGTTGGTTAATTATCACTTGTGCTAGCCCTTCGCCGTCTGAGGTCGATGTGTTACATGTTGGCTACTCTTGTGTCTCGTTGCTGTTCGGTGACTCTGGCTCGGTCGTAGTTACATTTATTAGCGGAGGGATTAAGCGCGGGGAGTGCGCAGATTTTAACATGAATGGAGAGAATCCAGTTGATGCATTAGTTGTACTCATGATATCGAAATGCACTTTGGGTAGCGCTTTCGCCCAGCCTGTCTGATTCTGCTCAACATGAAATCTGAGTGCCTGAACTACTGTCTTGTTTGACCGTTCGGAGGCCCCATCCGTTTGCGGGTGGTATGCCGTTGACATCTTATGTTTGATGCCTGAGAGCTTCATTAGAGCTTTCCAGAATCGTGAAACGAAGAGCTTATCGCGGTCGGTGATCAGCTCTAGCGGGCAACCGTTTTCACAGAACCATTTGTCAAAAAAGATCGTTGCAAACTCTTCTGCAGTCATGTCCATGTTACATGGGGCTAATTGTATGTCAGCTCCTAATCTGTCTGTCATTGTTACGATGGCGTTGTACCCATCATCCTTGGGCAGAGGTCCGATGAAGTCGATTGCAACAGACTCAAAATGTTTGTCTGGTACAGGCAAGGGATGCAGTGGTCCAGTGGGTTTAGATGTTCTCCCCTTGTTGTGTTGACAGTCATTGCAAGAGGGGACATAGGTGTTGACAAGGTCGCATTGCATGTTGGGCCAGTAGAAATCATCGCAGAGGGCATTGTATGACTTCTCTGTTCCAAAATGGCCTAGGTTGTCGTGCGCGAGGCAAAATAGGTCTTCGCATAGCTGTTTATGCTTTGGTATGATCAATCAATTGCCAATGAATATCAAGCCGTTTCGTGAGGTAATGTTTAGCTTGCCGTCAATGACGTTCCGTGCCAGATCCGTGGTGAGAGCTTTGCACCATGGATCAACATGGTAGCCATCCTTGATGTCCTGCATGAATCCCGGGTCCGAGCATATCTCAAAGATGCTCGTGACTGTGGACGGCTGTGTATCCACAGTTTCAGGCAGGCGGGAGAGAGCGTCTGCCATGCAGTTGTCGTCCCCATTAATGTACTTGATGGTACAGTCGTACTGCGACATGTATTCCATCCATCTTGCTTGTCTCTTTGACAGTTCTTTCTGGATCCCAAAGTTTTGGAGTGTTTGGTGGTCGGTGTATATCGTAAAGTGTGACCCAAGCAGATCCAACCACCATTTCTTGAGTGCTCGGATTATAGCCAGCATTTCTTGTTCATGTACAGGGTAGTGTAGCTCAGCGTTGTGGAGTTGTCGACTTTCAAAGGCCACTGGTCTTGCCAATTCCCATGTGGGTCCGAACGATAGGACAGTGCCCGTGCGTCTCTGTGATGCGTCGCAGGTTACGAAAATCTTGTTTTCCCCCAGATTTTGATGGTTGATTGTAGTCAGACAATCACGTGACAGAACCAGTGCTTTGATAGCCTCGAAGGCCTCATGATGAGCCGGTGTCCACCCAGGGAACACCACATTGCATTCTTTACAAGTGAGAGGTGTCAAAATGGTGGTGTGTTCTGCGAGGGCAGGTAGGAAGGTGGCGATGTATTGAACCAGCCCAAGGAATTGCCGTACCTCTTTAGCAGACGTCGGGGCTGGCCAGTTCAGTATTTGTTCGACCTTGGAGTTATCTGCCTCGATTCCCCGTTGCGAGATGGTGTGTCCAAGGAAATTCAGTTCTGTCATGAAGAGGGTGGATTTCTTTGATGAGCAGTATAATTGTGCCCTCCTCAGTGCCTCGAGGACAAGGCTGACATTACGCTCATGTTCTGCCAAAGACTGAGACCAGATGATGATGTCGTCTAGGTATACATGGCAGATACGCCCAATTAAGTCCCATAGGGCCATAGTCACTCAGCGTTGGTGGGTTGTGGGCGAGTTTCGGAGGCCCATGGGCATAACTACCCATTCCCACAAGCCAAAGGGTGTTAGAGTCGCAGTGTACTTTACATCGTCGGGATGGACAAGTGTTTGAAAGAATGAATTTGTCATGTCTATCTTGCCCCATATCTTTCCTTTGGCGCAATCTGCAAGGATGTTGTCAATCCGGGGAAGGGGGTAGTTGTCAGGTACTGTTGCCCGGTTCAGATTTCGGTAATTGTTAACCCATCGCGGCAGTACCGTTGTGTCTGCTTTAGGTATAATGAACGATGGCGAGGTGTATTGTGATGATGATGGTCTGATCCGACCAGCCACATAGTGTTGGTCAATTAAGGTCTTCCAGCCTTCATGGTATTTTCTTGGACAGGAGTATGTGCGGGCTGTTGAGATGGCTACTCTGGGCTTAACTTCTATGTGGTGGTATACGTCACAGGGAAGGTTGCGGATGTGGGGTATGTCTGAAGGGAAACGGTCTGTAAAGTTGTCTTTGAATTTTCTATCCAATTTCAATAATCTAGCTTTTGCAGCCAGTTGCTGTATTCGTGTTGTGATCAGCCTGATGATGTTGCGGTTGCCTGTGGTGTACCTGGTCATATTGAATTTTTGAGGGTGACGCTCAAAATGTCTCAGGAGTTCGATGTGGACAAGTTTACGGATGCCTCGAACCTTCGCATGACTCTCTTTCAGTAATCTTAGCTCTCGCTGGCGTCGTACCCCGGTAAAACTTGCGGTTGCACATGAGCTTTGACGGGGTCAGGTGGGTGCAGAAGGTCAAAGCCTGAATCCTTAGCAATTGCTGTTCGCAACTCAGCATCGACCACTATTTTGTTTCTCACAAGAAAGTCTAACCCGAGGATTACGTCTGTTTGTAAGTTTGGGCAAATGATGGCATTTAGCGTCCATGATTTCCAGCGTGCATCGAGGGAGGATACATTCAGTCTACAATACTGTGATAAGAGAATGAGTTCGGAATTTGATTGACCAGGAATGAAGGCAGCAGAGACAGCATATGGCTTGAAAAGTTTGCGACGGACAAGGCCGTATAGTTCGACGGCATCTTCAGATATCAGTACTGGAGGTGCGCCATGATCTAGTAGCGCTTGAATAGGGGAAGGCGCACAGGTGAACAGTGCGTCAATGCAACAGTCCCACTACAGGTGCTCTGGGAGGGGGAGGATAGAAAAAGGGGATACGCACTCATTGAATTCATCTGAGTCCATGGAGTCTTCCTCGAGGTAACCTTCTTCCATGTCCCCACTGAAAATGGCCCCCACAACAGTGTTGCTCTTGCTTTCAAATGCCGCTTTAGCTTTTGCAGCCCAGGCAGCAGTTACTTTCTTGCAGGTTTCTAAGGATGGTCTGTCGGCGGTACAGGTGTGGGAGAAGTGTCCTGCATAAAACATACGGCACTTGTAGCAGCCCTGGTGAATGTCGAGCAGGTCTTTCTTGGGTTGAGTGAGCTTTGGGATCGCGACAAAGGCCACTACTGGGTTGGCTGAGCTGTTGGATGTTGAATTTGGGTTTGGCACGGTGGCCGTGGTGCTCGCGTATCCACTACGGGTTGTCAACTGTGTACCTCTGGCCACGTTCTTGACCGCCTGGGCCATGCTGGTTGAGATCTGTTTCTGGTGTGTAGCCAGTTGGACGTCGAGGATAACGATCCAGTGAATCCAAGCCTCGATGTCTTCGATCGCATCGAGTTCCTTCTTGAATGCGCGGTAAGCGAGACGGAGTGCAGGGTTCAGGTGCGCGACAAGGTGAGCATGGAATTGTTCATTAGGGATGTGCTGTAAGGAGTTCGCTGCCTCAAGTTCGTTGTTTGCTTTATGAATGGAGACAGACCACTGGTAAAATTCGCGATCACCCTGAGGCGCGATGAGCTCCTGGATCAGTTCATCTTCCCAGTCGGTTGGTAGCCACTTTCATTTGATTTCCAGCATGAACTCCGGGAAGATGAGGCCGATCAACTGGTCACTCTCAGATTCAATCCATGATTGCATGAACTCGGATTTGAAGGAGTAGATAATGCGCCCAACTGCTTCGTTTGTGGGGATCTCTTTGTAGGCGAAGAATCGTTTGCATGTGTAGTGAAACTTGCGAAGGTTCAAAATCGTGATAGAGCCTGCAGATAAGAGAGGTGGTTGGCTAGAAGATGACTGCAAGACAGTGGCAGGGGCGTAGGGCATGTTGGCAATAACAGGATCGACAGGAGGCATTCTGGACGGGTGGTGCAGGGGAACGGAGTCTGAGTCAGACGAGTATGTGCGCAGACGATGCACACAAGGATGATTGGCCGATACTGGTGAGGGCGGGCGGGTTGTTACCGGTGAAGGCATCAGTGACGGTAGGGGTGACGATAACAGGGTGAGGCTGGGAGAATCCAGGGTGTCTCCCTCTGTGGACGTGGCAGTACGAGCGATGGGGGGGAACATTTTGCAAGGTGTCCTCTACATTTATAAGGTAGACACTCTTTGGCGTTGTGTGCATTAAACAAAGTTCGGGTCTTCTTTTGAATGAAGGATCGGAGGGGCGGGTTGAAGCTTCAGAAGCATGATAAGGAGATAAGGTGATGTTCGCATGTAAGGTGGCAATAAGGCGTGAAGCTGTTGTATGTGCATTTCTTCGATTCT
Source organism: Tricholoma terreum (assembly GCA_003316345.1). NCBI lineage: Eukaryota > Fungi > Basidiomycota > Agaricomycetes > Agaricales > Tricholomataceae > Tricholoma > Tricholoma terreum. Next base: position 4,619 of record QFEU01004571.1, on the reverse strand, counting down.
CTTTTACGTGTCTTGGAAGGCTCGGAAGGAAAGGAAAGGTTTATGAGTGTTGACTAGGCAGGATGGAGGTTGTTCTACTGTAAAGAGGTGACAAGGTGGGGTGACACAATTTAGAGAATGGCGGGGAAGTACAAGCTATTCGTTCGACTTTAAAAAAAAAGTGGAAGGATGCATGAGCATCCAACACTAAGGTGACACAGGACTAAAGTGGAATGGGTTATATTGTGGAGGATACAAAGATAAGACAAGACTACTACTAGGTTTCATGTACGTAGATGACTGTCAGACAGGTGACCGTGGGTATTAGTAAATGTAGGTAAGAATATTCTTACAATCAAAAGCAAATAAAGACAATAAGAAAGGAGACCTCCTGATCAAAATGCGGAGCATAAAACAGGTCCAAAGGGAACTGTCCTTTGTTGTAATATCTTGAAATCTCAATAAGTGCCTTGTTGTTTCCCAAGGCGCTAATATCCCTGTGCACATGCCTCCAGAATGTGTTGGGTGAGGTGGGGGAACATGTGGAAAGTGCAGGTAATGTGTCCAAACATCCATGAAGCAGATACGAGGTGAATGTGTGCAGTTGAAGCGTCACAAATGTGTGCAAAATAGTTTGAAGTCATTTGAAGTCATTTGAAGTCGTTTGATGTTGTTTCGGGGTCACAAAAGTGGGATCGGAGACATTCACATTCATTTGTATGGCATGTGAGGGCACCTATGTGTCGTTTGGAGTGGTTTCGGAGCTTAACCCGCCAAGTGGCCCTATCAGTGGTTTGCCATTTGCTGTTGATGGAGTGGTGTCCTGGGAATGGCATTGGCAGCTGTCGATGGAGGTGGGACTCAGAGGTGGTTGGGGCCAGAGGGAGAGGTGGTGAGGGACAGCAGTGTCAACGGTGGTGGTTGTGGTTCCTGGCACCCCTCTCTGTCATCCCTCGTCGTCGGCTGTTAGCACCTGCAATCCACCCTGCAAGCAGTGGCTCGCAGGGCTGAGGGTGGGTGCTGTGTTGTTCATTGTTGTTGTTCTGTCATCCACTGGCAGGCATTTCCTGTTTCGAGATGCATAGGGTAGTTAGTGACAAGGTAGCAGGGTTGGAGGCATTTTGTGAGCTTACCTCACCACAAGTCCTGCTACCTGGGCTTCAGCCCCCATCTTCTTTTTCAGTGCATCACTTGGAGGTTGAGTCACATCACTGCTTGTCGTTACCTGTAGTTTAGATGTCAAAAAAGAAAGAACACAGTCAGTTAGCTAATAAAAACAAGAATCGAGCAAAAGAATATACCTAGGCATTGTTTGGGCCTGCATTGTGTCTGATCAGCTTGTTTACAGCCATTGGTGGTGCTTGGTGGTGTAGGAGTGGGCGTGGAAGCAGTGGTAGTGGTAGAGGTGGGAGGGAGGAGGAAAGAAATGGTATAGACAGTGCTGTGAATATGGTGTCAGTGTGTGAGGACAACAACTGTGAGTCCATAACTAGTCAAAGTTCATAAAACATAGTCATATTCATATAGACATACTAACATAAGAGTCATGATAACTACATGTGAGCTGTAAGTCACGACAAGGCATGGGCCCCAGGCTATTTAAGTTTCCATCTGCTCCTGCTTGTCCTGCTTATCCTGCTCATCCTTGTCCTTGTCCTCCTCCTCATCATCACCATCTTCGAGGGCTGCCAATTCTGTGGCCATTGGAAGCTTATACAAAGCCCGAACATGGTTCCCATACTTCTTCATGAACGCACATTGAGGCATGTCCTTCCAATCAGAATCGGAGTCAGATGAAAGGCAATCACTCTTCAAAGGAAGTGCAATTGGGGCTGTGGCATAGTGAGCACGATTCCTGAGTAACATTGCATTGAAAAAGGTGGGATCAAACCAATCCAAAGAACAATCCACAGGTACGCACATGGAAATTCAGCTCTCGAGGTTCTCAGGATGTGGGATGCGAGGCTCCTCATGCTTCCTGCTCCCATGGAAAAGAGGGTTCCCTGCTTTGTGGCTACTGTCAATGTGGTGCAGAAAGTCGGTGATGTGGGGATTGCACACTTGCTTCCTCATAATGAAGAAACTGCCACCAGGGTTCCTCTTGTCATCAGAGGTGCACTTATATGAACTAGCTAGAAGCCTGATATGCTGGTTCCAGCCATGGTCCTTCAGATAGGTGCAGCGTTTGATAGTAAGATGAAGTTAAATTTAGTGATTCAAGTTCAAAAGATAAAAATAAAAAGTACCAATTGGCAGTTTTTGTATGCTTTAGGGCCTTTTCGGTAGCCAGTTAGGGTGAGGTTTGGTTAGGTTAAGCTTCCTAATATGTAGATAGCCAGGTTTATGTAATGTAACCAGAACCCAAAAACCATTCGGCTGCACAGCTGGGTTAGGATGTCACAGAAGTGTCACATCATATTACAGGTGGTCCTCCCACATTGCCTTTGCAATATATCCCATCTTTTACTTGCACAATTTCATTCTGCCTGTGAGTAGGGCATGGCAGGGGTAACCCCCAGGTATATTTTTTCATACCCGTACCCATACCCGTGAACACTGTACCCTGTACAGTTAAGGGTACGGTGTTACCACGGGTACCTGTGGGTTACCCACAGTTACTCGCGGGTTTCGACACCTACAGTAAGAATATATATTTTAAAATATAACTACAACTATTCTAATACATAACCCCCTCTTGAAGCAAGAGGGGGGGCTGTTAGAGGATGAGATGAACCCCCTCCTCACGTGTGAGGCGACAGAGGGGGGGTGGCAGCTGTTAGTGGACGAGATGAGCCTCCTCCTTGCGTTTGAAGCGGCGGAGGGGGGGTGGTTGCTGTCAGGAGAAGACTTTTTGAAATATTATATTGACTTTATCTTATCAGATTGATCTAATCTTTGTTTGAACTTGATTACACTTTTATTATCTATAGCAGTCATGCATGGTATTGGCATGGTAGTATTAGCAGCATGGGGAACACATGTATGACATCATAGTTACAAGCGCAGTGCCACATGTAGTACACATGTACAACACACTGTAGCCACATGTATAGTAGTATATATATTGCAATGATAACCTGCAGAGTCCTCATTTGAGTTCTCTCAGATTTCATGCCTAACAAGTGTGACAACTAAGTCAACCTGAGTTTTCCCTCTCCCCTTCATTAGTATTCTTGTGGGAGCCCGCATTTGCACCTAGTAAACCTCGGTTGAAGTAGTGCTAGGTGTTGCCCTGACAGAAGAACTTGAATCTCTTTCTGCGCTCTCCCATGTTTCACGCTCGCACTGTGTATGGTCTTGTGTAACCCACTGAGAACCTGGCAATGCTTGAGCTTGTGACAATGTTTCTCGTCTCACTCTCACTCTCCTCACCACCACATCAGTTAACATTTTCCCTTTCAGTCTATGGACATCTGAACGGCACTGAAATTTCAGCACCCATCCTTGTGTTCGAAAGCCGACCCTATCTTTACACTTTTGACTCGTGCCCACGGACTTGTCAACCGCATACTCGTATGTTCCCATTCCCTACCGACCAACGCTTACTGGCTCCTCGTGTAATCATTCCACGAGGTTCGCCTCAGGAAGCGGTTAGTGTCGTCTAGGTTTCCTTCAATTGAAGTCAGTCATGGAGTTCACTCCAGATAGATCTAGATTGCTTTCTGAGATCCACTAGACTGGAGCGTGCAGACGTGTGGTTGACTGCAGCCATCCATGTTCGCAAGAGATCTTGGAGATTTCCTGTTTCATACCTAAGGTCCAACTCAGGGTCGTGCACCCAGACCAAGGTACTATTGAGTTACCACCATTTTCCCTTTACACCATCATGATCTCTCCCCCATCCTTTCCCCACTCACTACCCCACAATTCTCACCCATCACATCACTCGGAATGCCATTATCAGACATGGGCAAGATCGGAGATGAGATCAACATCGGAGAACCAGCTGGAAACCTGGCACCACCTCAGATGAGCATTGAAGAGCGATACACCTTGCTGTGGAATGAGCACCAGACATTGCTCAGGCACTTCATCAAGATGTCAGAGAAGCTGGCCCAGTTTGAGAATGCAGCAGCAGCTGCAGCTCGTGTACTGGAACCAACGGAAACAGCAGGGCAGACTCCCAAACCGTCGAAGCGGCTGATGCCAAAGATTGCTGCACCCCAGCTGTTTACTGGGAAGATGAAAGAAGTAGAGGCATTCAGGACTGCCTGCTACATGTACATGAAGGGGCGAGCTGATGAGTTCCCCAACGAAGAATCCAAGATCATCTGGATCTTATTGTACCTGCAGAGCAGAACAGTTACGAGTCCTTAACGAAGTTAAGACTCGTTCTTCAAACCGGGAACTGCCAAAATGATTCAGTGTCTGACCGTTTTTATGTGTCTGTTTTTCCCACGGTCAGTAATTTTCAGCAACAGTTACAAAATTTACTGACTTTACTAATTGTGGGACTTAAAAATTAGCCGAGACGCGGATTTCGAGTATAAAAGGAAATTTTTCCTCCGGCTATCTGAATTACCGGTAAACTATAGTAAGTCGACTTCAACGAATTGTAATGCAATTTGTTATCAATGCTTACAATCTATTATGAACTAGTTACAAAGACTTGTTGGTACCGGTCAATTAACTATTATTGT
>QFEU01004569.1:0-26855 GCA_003316345.1 Tricholoma terreum | reverse complement strand
AGACCTGCTGAGCATGCACTACTGTCTTAAAGTGGCAGAACTCCAGAACCAAATCCTCAACAACCTTCCTGATGTTACAGTGGCACGTAACTTAGTGATTACATGCCATGCATGATCAGAACTGACACTGGATATCCTTTGGTACCAATCACAACATGATCTTGTACTGTTACTATGGATTTTATTGCTAAAGTCCAATATATATATAGTGAGCAAGACTATATCTTTGATATCATTTACAGGACAATAATTACAGTAGTAGCCAGAAATAACTGGTAACAACAATAACCGTGCAACCGGAATTGCCTATTTAATCCAAATTCCGTGTCTCGGCTAAGCGTTCAGTCCCACGGTTTCAAAAGTCACAAAATTTTGTAATCAACGATCAAATTTACTAACCGTGGGTAAAATGACAATGTTTTTTTTGACCACTGAATCCCCCCCCCCGCAACCTGGGTTCAAGAACGAGTCTTATGTAAACATAAGGACTCGTAATTTGTACAGAGGATAAGTATTAAAATACATGTCTATATATGTTCCTTATGTATAGATCTACCTAGTGTTGCCAACAGCGTGGCTCAGAGCCATGAGCTGTTGAGCTGAGCCACTATTTTGGGTCAGCTGTGCCAATAAATTGGCTCGCAGCTCAAAGCCGCCCAGAGCTGCTCGAGCCATGCTCTCAGCTGCCTACAATTCAGAGGTGCTAGATAGTTTTAAACCTATTAAAAACATTATAAAATGCTCTGTAGAACTACCTACTGCTATTTGAATGCATATTTTCATACTCTACTCTCCACAGCCATCTCACAAGCATTTTTGTAATAGGTATGAGGAGATAAACACAGCCAAACAATCTCATTATAGATACCAATCCAGGCAAAACTCAATAGTATGGTGAATTTCTTTCATAATAATGGTCTACACAACTTGGTTGACAGTTAAAAAGCATAACTAAGGCATAAATATAAGTAGAACAATGAGCCCACAACTATGGGCAATCTCATTCGGCTCAGCCAGCTCAAAGCTGCTCAGGGCGACTCAGCACCATTTTGATCGGCTCAAGTGCCTGAGCCGCGCTGCAGGTGAGCCGAGCCGAGCCATGGCATCACTAGATCTACCATTCTCATTATCTAGAAAATACATAAGAGCTTGAACAAAGCTCAAATCTAGAGGTCAAAATTGGTTGTGGGTCCCACATCATTACATCAGCATTATCATTGATATTAGCAAATTCACAGGTTTTATGAAGAAGTTGCTCCTCATGTAGCTACACAGCTGTTTTGATGGTAGAAAATAGCCCAGTATTAATTTATCAATATAATCTTACAGTTGGCACTAGTTTTGCTCTTATAAATGGCACCTCCCCTTGTCTGAGGCAGCTTAGCTGCTCTGGAGCTGAGCCAAGTTATTATTAGCGGCTCTAATCAGCTCTGGCTCATGGAGCTGAGCCAAGCCAAGCATTAGCAACACTACCTGCACATCACTATGTATCATGCATACATGATATATATGCACCTTCATGTTATTGACAAAGGAATACACAATTTCTAGCCTTATAAATTAGCAATTGGATAACCATTACTAGTTGAAGCTCTGCATTTAGATAGTGTACTCCAAAACAGTAAATTGTAAAGGTGGCTTGTATTATTGTCTTTTGCATGTGACCTTGCCAAACAAGAAAATACAACTGAATTTGATTCTGGCAGTAAAACTGCCATAACTTAGTCAATTCTCTACAGATTGGCTTGGTACTTTTTATGTGTAAAAGTGAATGTATTTGTGAGGTGTTGGGCACATCAAAATGGGCCAATTGGCTGATCTTATAATTCGCATTTTTGGCCTATTTAGGGCATTTTTGCATGTTCAACAGCTCTAGCAGTGGCAGGAGATTACAAACTGCCCTGAAAATATTAACCCACATTCTTTAACATGTCTCCCTAATGCCCTTAACTGCCTGATACATATATGCATCATCTCATAATTTAGCAGTCATTCTCCTTCAGCAGTCCCAATTAGGCAACTGTAGGACAGCTTGACATAGAATGGCTCTCAAGCTTCAGGCAATAGTTCAAACCCAGTGGAATTGTTCCAGCACCAAGACAACATGATAAAGAAGGTGCATTAATATTTTTATGACATTTGGTGCTTTCCTGCTATAGTTAGAGCTGTTGAACATGCAAAAATGCTCTAAATAGGCCAAAAATGCGAATTTTAAGATCAGCCAATTGGCCCATTTTGATGTTCCCAACACCTCACCAATACATTTGCTTTTACACATAAAAAATACCAAGCCAATCCATGGAGAACTGACTGAGTTATGGCAGTTTTACCACCAGAATCAAATTCAGTTGTATTTTCTTGTTTGGCAAGGTCATGTGCAAAAGACAATAAGCTTCTAAATACTATAGTCTGAAAAACAGTTGAATGTGTAACCAGGTGAATAGTGGTCTCTTTTTGAATATTGTAATCTGAAAGGGTTCTCACTAAATATTCTAATATCAAAGTGAGTTGGATAAGGAATCAAGTAAAGAGTGCTTTATTACTAAATGCTGTAGTTTGCAACCACGCTGTCTTAAAACTATGTTTATAGACGTTATAGTCCAAAGAGTGCTCTCATTTTAAATATTGTAGTCTGAAAAGCATTCTATCACAGTGAGTTGCATGAAAAGAGTGCTCTCTTTCATGATGTTGTAGTCTGAAAGTGTGCTTTCTGAATATTCTATTACTAAAGTGAGTTGCATGAGTGGTTCTCCAGCTACTCCTCAAAAACTTGAAATGCTCTATCTTAGCAACAGGTCAGCAACCCCTCTCACAAAACTGAAATCCACTCACATGCCTACATACAGATTGGATGGAGGGTAATGACCAACAGGATGACAATGGGATAACAGATGACAGAGACAGGCTACAACAAATGTCAGGGACAGACAATGAACCTGCCCTTCTATTGAAACAGCCAACTCTGGCAACCCTGACATCTCACATGCACCACTTCAACATTTTACTAGATCCATTTATCATATATAATGTTTTCTTAACAGAAATGAGCTGGAAAACTATCAAAAACACCATGGTAAACACTCATTGTGTTTCCTCCATAGTCCTCTGAGAAATACCATGGGTCAAACCCACACCTGTAGCTATGGTGTTGGCTATGGGTATGGTGTGTGAAAGTTTACCCATGGCATCACCCATGCTGATCCTTAATTCTAGTTAGTCTGGCTATGCTGGTTGCCATGTGTCTGGTTACTCCAGCTGTTCCCAGTAAAAATGAGTCCAGGTAGATTCCTGGGAATCCAGGGGTAAAATTGACCCCCCAGTCTGATCAGAATTATGTATTATAAGGAAAAATATATGTAAATGGAATCACACAGAATTCAATCAGAGTGTAAAGTACTCATAGCCTCTCAATTTAATTTTTGATTTTATTTCACATCTATCAGTATGCGGTTCGAGCCCCATTTCTGACGAGAGCCTGATACACATTGTTCTATTGTAGGAGTGGATATGTAGTATACATGATTGAAGGTTGGACCCGATGGGGAAAATGCTGAGTGATAGATAAGATAGATATGTAAGAGGGACACGATTGAATGTTCCATATGGTGACCTCCTGTTTGCGACGGCTCAATTAAGGTTGAGTGTTGTGGGTGTAGGCGCGGGTGAGATGACTGCCACCAATACTGAGATATCTACACGAAAGGTGACCTTCAGCTTGAGATAACAAGACGGTCAACCAACGCACCATCCCGTTTTCCACCTCTAAATGTTTTCCCGGCCTCCCGCGCCCTCCTCGCAAAGGGTGTCTCATCCTCATCTACGTCGTGACCTACCATTCCAGGAGTATGCACATCTGGACTTGTACGACGCTCTGATATGCGCCGCGCCCGCGAGCAAAGTGCTTCAGAGAGCATACTCGCGAGAGAGTGTCGCCGTACAGCATCTGCCGTTGGCGTAAGCCTCGGCATTGGCACTGTTGAGCTTGGTGAAGTTGAGGAAGTTGCTGTTTCCATCGTCAGCCCCGCCGGTTCCGTTTTCCGTGTCTCGAAAGAATCATCTGGCTGTACCTCAGATGAAGCACATGTTCGCTTGAATCGCACAACTTCGTCCAGAACGTCTTCATCCCAGAGGTTGTCACTTAGCCCATCGGATGCGAGGATGAGGATGTCGTTTGCATGAACAGGAAGCGTCACGAGATGGGCAGTTGTCCGTGGAGTTATTAGGGGTGTCGGGGATCGGCGGGGAGTAGGGCTGGCAGAGTAGAGTCGGGATTGGGGAGAGGGGGAACGAGGTGGGGATGGAGAGGGAGAGGGAAAGAGGAAGGAGGTGCCGGAGAGGAGAGAGGAGAGCGTCGATGATGGCATAGGTGGAGTGCTTGAGGGTCGGGGAGGTCGTGGAGGAGGTGCAAGTTGCACGGGAGTGTTGAACTGTCGAATGTAATCGGGTTAGATAGGAATATGGAAAGAGTGAAAATGACATACGGCCCACCACATTTCCTCGCTCCGCCAGACAATCTCCTCCCCACGCACGAGCATGCCCATGCAGTCCCCAATATGTGCGATTTTGACTACAGGGACGGGAGATGCAGGTGATTCGAGCTTCACTTCGGGGTCGTCCCTTGACTCGGGGGATGACCCAGTGGAATTTTGCTCGAGTGTGCTTGACTGCGAGTGGGCTTCCATGGGCGATGTGCCCTCGCCTGAAGTTACATGTACGTGGTCGAGGACAGCAACAAGAGCTGTTGAAGAGCCTGTGTGAAGAGGGATGTTATGCTGTGGCTGCACATGCGCGTTTACGGTGCGCTCGTAGGCGCGCTCGAGGATCTGGAGGACATCAATGCCCTCAGACAGCTCCGAGAGGTGTGATTCGAGCTCAGATTCGGAATCACAGTCTTCTCCGCTGTCACGGGTGGAAGGTAAAGAGAGCTCGCCAGAGGTATAGTGCATGAGGCGGCGCGCAAAGAGAGCACTTGGGGAGGGGGCGTCGAGAGGACTGGAGGTGGAAAGACAGTTACGGGCCCAGCCGCCAACGCCGTCTGCAACACCCATGGCATTATCGCGGATGAAGTAGGCGTCCTCGCCGATGGAGACTGCGAGGCTGGCATCGTCGGTGTCAAATGAGCGTTTATGTGTGCGACAGCGTTTTGGGATGCCATAGGCACCTACGTCGAGCTGGTAACGGAGTCGGGTGGGCTTGTTGTGTAGGGAAGAGGAGGTGGTGGTGGTGGTGGAATTTGGGGAGGGAGAAACAGAAGAGGGAAGAGAAAGAGATTGACACTGATTGTAAAGCTGAGGATAGTCGTGGTCTGGGAGTGGAGAGGGAGTGAGTGCGAGAGGATTTGGGTGTGAGTGGTGCTTTGGCTCTCGAGCTGGGAGACGTGAAGGAGGAGGCGGTGGGGAGTCGAAGAAGGAGAGCGAGGTGGATGTGACTGTGGGGGGGGATGTGTAGTAGGCTCGTGCTCTCACTGGGAGAACGTTGTACAGTCGTTTGTGGATTCCTCCCTTCATCGTGGTCACTGTTCAAGTCATCCACCTCCAATTCACATGTGATTTTCGACCGCTAACGCCGCTCATCTCCGGTTAGTGCAAAGTTAAAGCCTCGACTATGCTCATTGTCTATATGCCTGTCTATCTGTAGATAGACCCACTCTCCCGTGGCCGGACCCCCACGTACTCAAATTCCCTTATTGATCCATTAGAGAGCGAACTAACGAAACTCCCCATTTCTCTAAGCGAATTGTGATCTCCAGAAGCAATCCCTTCGTAGACACTGAGCGCCTTGGCAGCAAATTCTTGAGATGTCAGCCTGAAGGGTCTGAACCCAGAAAAGAATTCCCCCATCGTTTGGTCTGTTTGATCGCTGTTCCGAACAGTTGACAGAGCGGCTAACACGCTTTTCGTATGTGGGTAGTACTCCAAGCTTTGTTTGACGAGATGGACCTCATCACCCCAATGCAGTCCCATGAAAGCATCGCAGAGCAGCCGCAGGGCATACTGTACGCAACCTTCCCATGTAGCAGAACCAATCCAGACGCGGGTCGCGAGTTGAACAAGTCGGTGCATTCGCCACGCACCGCCAGAACCCTGTCTTGTCGCCTCGATGAGGGAGAAGCTTTGCAATAGGCTTAGGGCTTTTGTGAGTTGTAATCGAGACATGTCAGGAAGATATGCCAGGATCCAAGTGGGAATTTCATGACGGTCAAGAATGCTCAGGATGGACAGCAAGCGGGCAGCTCTCTCGTCCTTGCGTTTAATTTGCTCAAAGGACACTTTCCATGCTAGCAAAACGGAATTTGTCATGTCCGAATCGCGTCGCCAGTCTACAAACTCTTCCTCGAGAAACGCGGCTTGCTCTGCCTCCACTTGCTGGTAGAGCTCCAGGTATGCCGCAGGTGTTAGTCCATTTTCCTTCATGAACGCGGCGGCCTGCACGAGAGCCAGCGGGAGCTTATCTAGCACATTCACGAGCAGCTCGGTGGACGATTGCATGGCCATCAACTCTCCTTCGCCAATGGAGCTCTGAAGCTCATTTTCAACCAGTTTTATGGATTCTGCGGGACTCATCGTCGACAGGGAAAAGATTTTGCCATGACGTGAACGGCTAGTCAGTCTCTGAGCGCATATACGATGTCGAGACGTATATAGGATGGCACAATTAGCCTTCTGAGGAAGATAGTCGCAGACCCGACGGGTCTTACTTGTGTGCGGAAGTGGCCTAGATGATATAAACTCATCGAAAAAGACCCCCTCTTCATCGGCATTGTCCAAGATAAGGAGCCAATCTCCACTAGCAGAGCTTTGAAACCAGTCTTTGACTATAGGAAAGACATCGTCGCCATACTGCTTGTTGAGTTGTATTGTCTTGGCAATCTCCTTGAACCCTTCCTCGATCCTGGCCTGGCTGCTTGCATGGAGCCAGAATATAGACCGCTGGATACCATTCGGATTACCCGCTTGCTTTTCTCCCAGGCGATATGCATATTCAATAGCTGTCTGTGTCTTTCTAGACACCGTAGTTAGTGAAATCAGTGCAATCCTATAAATGGGCTTCTGCATACCCAATTCCACCTAAACCAACAATTGCGGCCTCGGAATAGGCAGAAGTCACATCAAAGAGAGCGGAATCAAGGGCCGCCAGTTCTGATTCTCTTCCCACAAAGAATGGATCTCGGGGGAAAGGAATATTGATAGTTGGAGTTCCTACATCGACCCAGGGTGGAGCCCTGATCCTTTCAAGGTAGGTGTAGACTGCAGACCAGACACTGGAGTAACCACCGACTCCGATGCCTTGCTCAAATTTGCACATATCCCAGTGATTGGCTTGAATTTTCCTTACAATTTCATAGCGGTGGTTGAGTGTAGATGATGCCTCGTCAACAACCTATGCACATTAGGGATCCCCAGCTATATAAATTTAGTAGGAAACAGACCTTTTCATTCAATCCTTGATTGTTCTCTGAGCTGTTAGCAGCTTTAGCCTCTTGCAGTGAGTATACAGTCAAGAATGGTGCCCTGCTGTCTAAAAGTTTCATAAATTCCTCCTGCATGAAGCTCAATGCTTCAACATTCTTGTGCAAATCTTGGAGTACCTCCTCATTCGTCCCCAAGTCAAGATTTTTCAAGATGTTTTCCACTGTCTCCCCAAGTGAGCCATAGGTGCCTGTATGATGAGGTGTGCCCATGAAGACAATGCCAGCTGTTGACTTGCTTATAGTCTCATATTCAACAAAATCATCAGTTTCTTTGTCCAACTCGGATTGCCGAAGAACCTAGGACAAGATTTTATCACACCACTCTGGGGATATAAACAAGGCAGCCAAGGAATTGCACACCTCCTTGACAAGAATACCACCAAGACTGTGAGATATGAATATTAGCGGCCTCGTAGGCTAAGCAGATATTAATTTCTGAAGTGACTAGTAGATTTGAATGGCCATACCGCTTGCATCCTCATAGAAACAAGATCATCCAACAAACTCCTAGCATATCCCAGGAATGAGCTGTGACCCTCGGTGCCTCGGAAGAACCTTGACACTTTGCTGTCATATCCATAAACAAGAATTCTCGCTTGTGGAAAATCTTTCTGGAGCAAATCTTGAGGCCAGTATACATCTTGAATGACATATTCCTTATGATATTTTCCATCAGCCCAAGATTCGCATTTCACTCTGACATTGGGTTTGGTCCATGTTTTCTTGGGATGACCCTGGAGTCCATGGACCAGAACAATACTATGATTTCCATAGATCAACTGCATTTTTTATTTCCAGCAGGGCAGGACTTACTCAACAAGCACGTTGTGGCCCCCAGCCAACTCTGTAAAGCCAATGTCTGCAACTACAATATATGAAGGAGTCAGCAAATTAGATTCAGGTCATACAAGAAGAAATATATAATTGCCGCACCCTTCTCAGTGGTGCTCATGCCATCCCCACCAGCTTGATATGTGCCATAAGATTTCTGGAAATCATTGTCACCCTTGATATGAGGGTACACTAAAGATACCTACTTGGCTTTGACCCCGCACAATGTCATCAACGCTTAAACGGATCGCGATGGTGTTATAAACCTGAAGTATCGATGTTCCCGAGAATGGATGCACCCATGCCATGTGATTCAACTTACCTGGAATCGTCTGAAGCTATGGTCAAGTGTCTCCTTGGCCTGCAGAAGCTCCTGGGAGTGTTCCATATGTTTGAATACCTTGGCTGTGCGGGATGGGTTGGCCAGAGGTTCCAGGATCTCCAAAATTCCCTTCAAGTCGCTAACCCAAACCATTTCAGTCACACTAGGACATGGATGGAGACTGACAGAAACTGACTTTTCGAAGCGAGCCAAGTCCTCCTTCAAGCGGGGATGGACGTCGGACTCATTCTGGTCTCCCAATGACTCTATCATGGCCTCCATGAGCTGCTGCGCACGCTCGGCAATGATCAAACAATCCGCCTGATTACTTTGCACTTTCTAGAGTCGACGACATCAGAATGGGACCAGACAGTGTTACCACGTGCAAACCTGGGCAATCTCTACGATCCTGATTACAATTTGAGCTGCTGCCTTCAGGCCAGGTACGCTGACTGCTCCCTCCCCCAGACTTGCAACAAAGGTGAGAATCACCTTGGCAGGCTCTAGACCCGGGCTCGGTACTTTGGGATCCCTGGGTTTGAGGCGGAAGAGTTTTCGCATTGTAGAGCAATGACGAATATCGACGGCTGTGTGTTTGCGAGGGCGACAAGAGTAATGTTCTCAACGACTGCAGAAAGGCACCTGCGAAATACGTTTGATGCAATAGGCACCGGTAATACCAACAAATACGTCTTCAAGCTTCAGATCAACCATCATCGTTGGGTCGGTCCCTGCCTGGGCCTATCCTCTACCGCAATGATCATCGACGCAATTGCAAATCCTAGCAAGCTCCTCACCCCAGGTTTCCTCTTCCTAGCAGACTATTCCAGGATAGGATTCATCTTTGACGTCGACGCGGGCTCCAGCCTGGTGCGAATGTGGTATCAACATTCGTGTTCTGCCTCCTCGCCGCAGAACAGTGCGGGGATCATGAGTTCTTGTGCATTCTTCCTTGTTGTCGTATTCGTCTTGTCACACTGACTTTATGATACCATAGCGCAGTTTCAACAACGTAGATGGCTCCCTCGGGCTCCTCAGTTGGTACACTCCTGTTCGTTGTCCTCCCTTCAAGTATTTTATGTTCTCTATAATTTCTCCTGACATTCCTTGCGTCCTGGATGTTTACTCTCTGCTGTCCGGCCCAATAAAATCTATATTGGCGATCTACCTGAAATACCACACAACTGGATCTACAGTGCTGTTTTTGGAAGAGTGAACACATCGTGAACGTTGAATTAAGGTTAGTTTCTTCTCTGCCCATCCTTATGTTTGCGCCAATCTTGGTTTCAGGGTTGGCTGTGGCTTTGTTGTAAGCTCAATGCAAAGGACATATCCGTGCCATTCGCCAGCCTGATGTGTACGCTACAGGAATTCGATGGTCGAGAAGCAGCGCAGGAGAGTGTGGCCAAGTATCACGGAAGCTATTTCATCGGGAACCAGATTCACGTACAGCTATGGCGCGGTGGAGACAAGACCGTGAATTGTACAGACGACTTGGAGTTTACTGCAAGTCCGGGCACTCGGAAAGGTGTGGGTATTTTGAGTGCGCACTCATGTCGTACTAGAGAATGTCTAAATTCTACCGGAACGTGGGTGTATCCACCATATTGAAATTTAGCGGGGTTTTCACTAGTGGTTTGCTGATCTACAGGGCCTCCTGTCGTCCTCCACGCATTCAGCGCCGCTATCACCCAATCAGCTTAGCTCTACTTGATGCTCCAGGGCGTTATCCCCTTCGCAACGCTTGCTATGACTTCTCTCCCTGAACATATCAGAGGCCTCCTTTTTCAAGGGACATTGAGGATTATCCTCCACCGTCCCTACCTGCTTGTGGCGACATTGAGGGATGCAGGCAAAGGGAGCCATCCATGCCCGACAGAGACCGTTATCCGCCCTATCCACTTCCCGAGCTCAGAGGATGCTACCCATCAGACCCCGTGCACCATAGCTATGGTGGATCGTCCCCTCTGTCACCTTCCCCTGCGCCCTTCGGTCGAAACTGCGCCGAACGAACGGTGTGCCCCCTGTCCCTCTCAGTTTCCGAGGCCTATATTCCCCTCTTCAACGGAGATTCGGGATTATCCTCCGCTTCCCCCACCTGGCTATGGCCGAGACATTGAGGGACACACTCATCCACCCGACGGAGACTTTTATCCGCCTCCCCCACTGCCCGAGCTTAGAGCGCTAGCCACTAGACCCTGCACACAGCAGCTACGGCCGTTTTACGCATTTGTCCCTTCCCCCTATACCATACAGCCAATGCTACCGGAGGAAGAACGAGGGGTATATGTCCCATATCCCCCTCTAAGGGCACGGTAAGATTATGAAAGAGTCCCAACTTTAGCCTGGTAAAGATTTTGAGTTGCGTATTCCACCTTTTTCTCACCGGACGACCATAGGGAACATAAATACCATGGTCGGCCGTCGTCCCCTCTGTCGCCCCGCTTTCTTCAAGAGCACCCGACCCGTGGTGGTGGCACGGAGCCTCCTGTATCCCCTATGCTTGATGGGTCAGCATTTATGCCTTGGTTTACTGTTTTGCGAGGCTGACCATGACTTACAATTAATAGGAGTCAATCGGAAAGTCCTCCCCATGCTTGTGACCAAACCTATCCTAGCCCTTCCACGCAAAACAAACGCGTAACCACGGTACCTGTCGTATCCCCTGCACACCTCGATGACACTGAAGCCATGTGTATGAATATGTGTCGTATTTCAACTTCGAGCCAGCAACCGCAATTATCACAGGACATCATGCGTGAGGTATGCGGTACCCGAGATCCTCTAACTTGTCGGAGACGCCGTTCAGCCACACCACACTGGCGAAGTTAGTGTCATCAATAAAATTGGATCTCCCCGCCCTTACACACCCCTTTGATCTCGTATGGTATGTTCTTTGCTTTGTTATCTGGGACTCGCTCAATCATGATCTACTTGCAGGTGCCTAATGGTGATGGCGTATCTACTCCACCCCCGCTCACTTATTTCGCTTTCACCCATGAGTCTTGACCCCACAGCGCGGACGCCCTTGGCCCTCCAAGCACGGGAGTTCATTCACACCACAGACATGATCTGGGAACTATTCGGAGTTTCCAACGGTGAGAGAGATTGGAGGGGCTATTGCCTACGCTGGCCCTCTGCAGTTGATCACGCATGATTGTAGACCAAACTACAAGTATGCTGGGGTCACTTCTCATTGTTCTATCCTCCGAGTAATGCCTCCTGTTGATAGAACCCCGGTTTTGTTGTGGAGGCTCTCAGGACATCCAGACAGGCGAGAAGTGTAGTCATGACTCACCAAGCTCCCCATCTAGAATCCAGTCTTCCACTGAGAGTGAAGTTGCTTCTACGGTACAAAACGTCAAAGATCGAGATAGTCATCGGGATTCGGCCCCGCTATCCCAACTCCCAATCCAAGAAGTTAGCAAGAAGTTATAACTCGATAACCCAATTATTACGGTGATTTGCAATGGCAACTAGAACATTTTGCATCATCCTTACATACAAGATGTACGACGGCGCAGAGGAAAGAGGGGCGCATGAAATTTACATATGCATAGCCCAGCGATAGGATATATGAAGAAAGAACATCGGGTTATCACGGATGTGTATATGAATAATGTTAATGTGCGTACTTCCTTATCGGACAAGCTTCGCGAGAAATTGGCCGCCCGAGCAAACCTGTAGTTCTGGAGTGGATGCGAATTATTGTCAGGCAATGCACATGACTATTCGTAATCGCTAGATCGCTCGTCATGACCCCGTTCTTATTGATCACCTCCACGCACGCGGCCTCCAGGTCTTGGCACCAGTCGCGAAGCGCGTCGCTCCCTTCCAGCTTCGCACGATGTAGCCTGTGAGTCCATGCGAAGATCGATGGAGGTCTCATGGCCCTTCTGCCATGGCGCGGAACCGTGCCTAGTTCATCAACCTCCAGTGAACAAGAGACTCAGAGCAAGATAGTACATCAATAACGCACTGTGGGCAGCCTCGTTCTCGATGATCTTCCCATCGGGAATTATAAGCTTACTTGTCATCATTCCGAGCCTCCCGAGTCCCTGCGCGAGGATGTCGCTCTGCACGTCACTCAGGCTACCATAGTTCTTGCACGCCCAGATGAATCCACCCGAGGACTTGATCACCTATACGACCACGTTGCAAATCAACCGGCGCTCGTAGTAGATCCCGGCTGCCTCGAATTGGCTTCGGTATTAAGTAGTATGTACCATCGAGATCGGTCACAAAAATATTTGTGGATCCAGAGGTTCAAGCAACGTCAACTGAGTGACACTTCGAAATGATTGCGATCTGATTTCAACATGGAGGGCAGTTGCGCACTTCACGAGCACAGCTGTGGTCTGCATCGTCTAAACATTTTGAAAGTCTGCAAAATCATGGTAGTAATACAGGACGGTGCAGTATGCACTGGCCGCCTCATAACCTATCGATAACCATAATCACAATCGTTCAAAGGCAGTCACAATTTCGCCAACACATTCTTCGCAGCGGTGACCGTCATCTTTCCTGGCTCGGGCTCGACGTCGATGGAGGTAACCTTGTTATCCTCCGTCACGATCACGTAGCGCTGTCACAAAATTCAAGTATCAGAGGGACAGAACATAGAATGACAAGAGGGCATCATACCTGTGACCGTGGGGTTCCAAGGACAGGAGTCGCGTCGAACGTGAGACCGACAGCATTTGAGAATGCGGCAGCATCATCGGCAATGAAGTGGACGGCTGCCGAAGAAAGCCATCATTGTGGGTAGACGCGGTAGAAACGAACAAAGTTAGTTACGTGTACCGTCAGGCGCAAGGTTCTTCTTCCATGCTCTAGTCATCGTGCATCAGCATTCACGAAATCAAAAGAATGCGCAACGCACTTGGTAACGAACACGTCATTGACTGCAACGATGTAAATCCCATTCACGCCCTTGTCCTGAAACTCGGCGAACCCATTGATATACCCAGGTACCTGGGCATGACATGTACCAGTGAAAGCGCCCGGCACACCGACCTGTCCATCGATCCTCTTGTCAGCGCTTGACCACGGCGAAGAATAGTACGCACGATGATGTTCTTGCCTTTCAACACGAGAGGCTCACTGTTATCCGCCGCGTCTTCCTTGACGTTCACCATGGGGATGGTCGAGCCGACTTGAATCTGTGAGGACATTTTCGAGGTTGCTGGGTAGGTGGATGAAGCAGGATGAGCATCGAGGGTTGCTTAAGTATATCTCGCTTACATGATTATCTAGAATCAGATGACCGAACTTCGAATCCTCCAATTTCAAATGCCAACGGAACTCCACGGTGACTGAACGACGCGATTATCCAAAACACCGTACTGATACCCCTAGATCTGACGCAATGGCAGGAAGTAGTTGCCATGCCGGGGATGACACGGAAAGTACGATCGGTAGATGATCTTCATACAGGTAACGTATGATGTATCAGAAGCACAAAACGTTGTAAAGGGCTCCACGACGGCAATGCTGTAAAGCATGACATGTTTGAGACTGCTGACAAAGACACGCGTTTGTTTTGTTGAACGCCACTCTTCAGTTGTGCTCTTCGTCGTGTTCTACATCCTCAACGACATCCTCACCAACAATACCAGTCAACTCATATGGACTTTTTTGGTGGCAAGTACCGCCTAGAGGAGGAGATTGCAAATGGTGGATGTGGTTCGTCTTTTCCCTTCTCTTCCACCAACCAACCATTCATAATTTTTCATCTCTCAAAGGCACCGTATTTGTCGGCGTCCACACAATTGCAGGCAAGGAAGTCGCCATCAAGCTCGAACCTGCCACCGACAAAAACAACAACACCAACAGTCCCTTGCGCCAGGAATCCAAGATCTACAAAACTCTCATGGGCGGCACTGGAGTGCCTTGGATTATGTGGTCTGGCCGCCAAGGCGATTACAATGTTATGGTCATCGATCTCCTGGGCCCATCCCTAGAGGACCTCTTCAAAATGTGCAACCGCCATTTCTCGTTGAAAACTGTGCTCCTTCTCGCAGATCAGCTCGTGAGTTCATTTCTACACTCCTATGGCACGTTTACACGCGTCGTGCGTGGACATTCATACCAGCTCATCCTCTATCTGTTTCTAGATATCACGTATCGAATTTATCCACTCTCACTCTCTCGTACACCGCGATATCAAGCCCGCAAATTTTGTCATGGGCACTGGCCGCGCCTCTCACTTGGTCAACGTAATCGACTTTGGGCTTGCTAAAAAATTTCGTGACACACGCACGTGCAACCACATCCCCTACAAGCAAGATGGCTTCCATGGTGTTGGCACGTCCCTTTTCGCTGCTATCAATACCCATCTCGGTGTTGGTGAGTTTATCCTCCTTCTGCCGTTACCCATTACCTCATCACTTACGCCACCATCACTAGAATCATCTCGGCGTGACGACCTCGAATCCCTTGCTTACATGCTGATTTATTTTTTACGCGGCACCCTCCCATGGCGGAAGGTACGCGCTTCACCCACCCCACCGTCGCCCTCTCCACCTTCACCAGCTCCATCCACCACATCTTTCTCATCCTCACCCCCACCTCGTCCTACAAAACCCTCACCACCAGTTACACATCAACCTCAAATACCCTATAACCCCGTATCCGCCACCTGGGACCTCATTCGCGACGCCAAGCTCGCCCACGAGGCACATATCACCCTTGGCCTACCTCCCGAGTTTGACGTGCTCTTCCGGTACGCACGCGGGTTAGCGTTTGACGACCTTCCCGACTATGCAGGCCTCCGCTCGCTCTTCCGGGGACTTGCGGAGCGCGCTGATATCGAGTATGATGGAGTGTTTGATTGGATTTTGCCGACCAAGGGAAAGATGGCCCCGCGGAGGAGTGTAAGTGACGGTGGTGTGGCAGCATCTGTACATGTAGGGGGAGGGAAGAGGTTTTGCGAAGCGTGCAATGCGAGAAACAATACGGGAGGAGCGGTTGGCGGGAGGAGATAGGGCTGGTGGGTATGACGGTGCAGGTCGTGTCGATGGTGTGGGTAATGTACGTAAACTTCAACCCTCATCTCACCATTTTTGGTGCTAATCTCTATCCTTCATAGTTAACCCACACAATTCAACATGAAGCACAACGAGGTAGGACCAGCGCCGCACACCGGCATACTTGGATTTGCCCTGTGCACAACCACCTCCATATTTCCCATCGCCACTAGGCCACGGAGTGAACTATTGCCGCTTTGTCGTTACAGGCCTTTTTCCAAACCCAGGCGATCTTTTCTTCCCTACCGGACTCGTTGGTTTTCTTTCCAGAGCCCATCATTTTCGGGCTCGACGTCACTGTTCTTAATCTCGAGCAAAGGCCTTGTTATCCTCCTGGGCTCGGTTCGTGTTTCCCCCTATTGGATTCTTGCTACTGCTTATTCATGTAACAGAGACCCTCACGTTTTCTGTATATTCCTGCTTGCTCTCATGCTTGTTTTGTTTCACTAGCCCCCCCTCCTCGCATTGGGATCACTTGCTGACATCTTGTATAAATTTTCATTCTCGGTACATATTGATTAACATTGAAAGGACGACGACATATAACTCCAATCTAACCATAGTACAAAACAGATAACTTTCGCATATGTAGAACCATGTATAACTGCATGTTTTACGATTAGATGAGTTAGTTGTATGTACATGCACAGTGGAATTACAATAGTTTCATCGTAAATCTCGCGATACCGAGGTTTGACCTGCATGTTAGAGGACCTCCACCTGGAGATAAAAGAGGCGGTTGTGGAGAAAGAACCAGCGCGTGATCTGGATTTCAGTGAGTTTTCCATCGTTTCTGATGATTCTTGGCTTGATATCGATGCTATTAGGCGCTGTTCCAACAGACCGAGGATATAAGATGGATATGTTGTCTCATTCCGAAGATATGAGGTTCCGAGTCTTGGGGAGGGCCCAGGGTATCTGGATCTCGGTGAGTTCTTCACCGTTTTGATCATTCTTGGCTTGATGTTGAACGGCATTACATGCCGTTCCAAGTGGCTGAAGAGATGAGAGTGATACGTGGTCTCGTTCTGAAGATATAAGGTTAAGAGTCTAGGGAACATCTACGAAGCTAGTGACAGATATGACTGTAAACGCAACGCAAGTGAGCATACAACCATCTGAACATAAGCGATGGTCTAACTTGGCATGGAGGGAAAGGTGTCACGAAACATGTCTATCCCGCCAAAGATGAAGGGAAAGGGACAAAATCGTGAGTAAGGGAACTCGACATATCGCAACCGTCAACACCTCTGATACTCTGGCCTTCACTAGCCCATCTCCACTCCATCCAGAACATGCCTATCTCGGCTCGTTCTGTCCTTTGTCCACGCTGAGTCGATACCGTGCTCACCCGGCGACACCTGAGCCCAGGACGCACCACGTATAAACTGACCTGATGCAATCACACTAGTGCACTTCCACTGAATACTCTATGATTCGCGCTGTAATACAACGTTACTAACAAAGGGACAGTTTGACACAGACGGTTGGCAGCACACAGGTATCACACTTTGCATAAGCCAAACACATACCTAACCCAGAACCAAATCTTCGCCCGATGAGGTCTGTTAGTGATGGGGAGGGCTGAAATTCCTCCTCTTATATACATAAATCCAGAGGCTGACGGTCATGCATATCGCAACAAAACTGTAAAGGGCTTCCATTGAGGCAGGTAGCCAGCGGCGTCCTAGATATCAAAAGGGGTGCCCAGAGGAATTGGAGATTGGACAGCAGAAAGCGAAAACCTAGCAAAGTTCTTGTATGTCATGCCGCTTAGAACTGTGACTACATGTCATGTTGTCACTGTCGTTTTTTGTGGTAAGCCTCCTATTCCCATGCTTGACCTCAGATTCACCTCTCCAATCCCAGAAGATGAATATATGCAGACATCAGACTAGTTACTCAGGCTTTACCACGGGTACTAGTGTTTCACCACCCCACTGATAACACTTTGTAAGCTTCAAAACATCTCCAATGATCTTCAAATTGATGATCTGAGAGGTTATAAGTATTAAGAACATTACCATGATTTCCCCCTGATTTTTGGTAGAGGTCAAGGTTGGTAAAAGCTATATTATTAGTTGTGAATCATATGTTTTTGGCACTGAGACATGAAAAGTGAACTGATGCTTCCCATTTTTTCAATCATAGTAACAACATATATTTACAATAGACTGAGAGTAGTTTTACCATTATGAGCAGTTTGTGGTTTTCTGGCTCACCGTGACATTTCATCGACAGAATTCAAGTGCCGACAACTGTGCTATTTTTGGCACCTTCGATCAACGAATGATTTCACAAAAACGGACTTCACCTCGTCAAATGCCGACGTCGGATCACAGAATTCTGCCATCAACAGCGTTACTTTTGCGTGACATGGTGGTGAATGACTAGGTACTTTTTGACATGGGGGTTCGTTGTTGTTTCATCCTCACCATTCATTGAGATAATTAGATTTTCGGGAAGCCATGAACCCCATCTTTTTAACCATGTATGCCATCAGTATAATTTTGTAGTCGATGTGGTGTAATTTAGTGATCAGTAAATCATGGTGAAACACTCGGTAAGTGATAGTATATATTATCTGACTATAATACTGCATGGTTATCAGTATCTATCTCCGTGACCGTTATAGGAGAATTGTGGATGAATGCACAATAATGTGCAGAAAAACTGAGGGTCATTATTGGAATGATGCACAATGGGATGTAAATGGTATACATTATGAAGTGAGTGGTTTCAGTGCTATGTCTCTGCGAATAGGTCAATTGACACTAGAATTGTTACAACATAGTAGCTACACCGGCGTCGCGGGATCCAGATCATACTATGCCATGTAATCGACCCAAATTGTCCTGTGAATGTGATAGACGATGAGCTTCTGCCATATGCACTTGCTGTAGGCCTGCCCCAGCTCAAAGGACTAAAAGTTTTGCGTGTGTTCTACACATCACTTTTGGATCCATCATCCTCTAACTCAGTCATCATGAAGCAACTTCGAAAGAATACAGGGAACTCCATCGGCCCAACTTAAGGGTGCCGCCTCATAATGGTATATTTACTACAATGTGGAAGTCGATTCAGGGACTCGGACGTCTAGCAAAAGAGTCACCACCTCAGCTAGTGGAGACATCTGAATGGCCACCCACATATAAGGAAGCAGTGGGCGACACCTGAAGATGTGTCTGGGCGGAAAAACATCCCCTCGTGATATGAGGGAGTTGTCGTTGAACGTGTGGAAAGGAGCCCAAAAACGTCATTGGAGGTGGAACGAGGGGATGATGTACTGATTAACATCATGTGATGTAATGGCTAATTTGATTCGTTCTGCGAAATCGGGCAGCGACTGGTCAACAAACGAGTTGCTAGCATACAACATCACCGTTCAACGCCAGAAGTGTCCTCGAAGTCACAGGTTTCGATGAGCTCGGCACAATCCTTCGCACACGCTACGACATTCCTTTTACCATCTGCGGAGACAGCCACAGGGCTGCATGAATGGATGTATGCCTTGTGCTTTGTATGGACGCGCTCCTTATGTGTGAATTGAGTTCAGTGTAAAATATTATGTGCAGTGATGTTGCAAATAATATTTTCCAAGGTTTGGGGGAAGATTCTGAAAAGCCTGTCAGGAGTGACACATGATGATCACGTGACAGGACGCGTCTTTGGGACGCAGCAGACATGATTCTTCGAAATGGAAAGAAGAGATCATGATCAGAATCTTCGGAGCGTGCCCCGTTAGTCCCGAAAAAAGGACAAACAGTCTGAAAGGGAAGAAACGAGACTACACCAAGGCACGCTAAGATAGAGAATGGGAGGAGGGTGGGTGAAAAAACGGACAGACGGCGTCTGCCAAAGTGGAGGGGAAAAGATGGCAGGACGAAAGAAGTGGGGACTGTGTTTCTCACCCGTGTGCTTCTTGATTCCAATGCGCACGGACCTCAAGATGAGTTGACGTCGAAATACGTTGAGTGGATGTCAATATCACGTTGCGCTTACAAAGCCCGGACACAACATTTTCGGCCAAGCTCGCAAGCTCGCATAGCCTACTGTTGAGTCACCATCACCTCAACTCCATGATCCTTTTAAGATAAGACTGACTTCAGCCCCGCCGATCCCGAGCCCCAGGTCATTGCGGAAGCGAGTGCTACCTTTCAGTATAACAACTGAAAGCGTAAGGAGCTTGGCCTTCCCACTCTTTACACGATGACGATTCCATGCATTATTATGGTGGGAACGCGGCCATTTTTCTATATGGTCCCAGTTACCGAGAAACTCAGCGACTGTGTCAGCAGTGGTCAATATTCTCCACAGCCTACGGTCGTCATCCGTTGTTCTCCGCCCGCCCGATGTCAGGCGTCCGAGGGCATGGGGGTCCCCGATTATCGTCGCGCTGCCCTGCAATACTACGTGTTCCATGGGTTAGCGAGCTTGTTGGACCGCATTCCTTGATGGGTGCGAATAAGGTATGCTGACCGCATATATTGCTGCAGATGTTCAATCACGCTGGAGAGGTGTATTATTTCAGGTTTCCAACTTTATTGTCACATGCATTCATACTTCTCCACAAGCATCCTTCTCCAACCCATTCAACATTTCCAATATCCTCATCCTCCGCATCATCCACCTTCTGCAATTGAGTCCCAGCTGCACCGCGGTCCTCTAATGATATATTCTGTGCCATCCTTCCTCCTATCCGCCACCTTTCTCTCCTCTGCCCTTCCCGCTCTTCCCGCCCTTCCTCTTCAGCCTCTCAGACCCTGGGCTCTTAGCTGGGAGGCTTATCCTCCCCTGTCTTGCGTGTGGGCCGCTTCCATTTCCTTTTGGGCCTTAATAGGGGAGCGAGGTCTACAAACGCTGGCCTGCTTTTACTCGGTCAGTGGGGCGTTTGCCATTCTACGGCTCTTGTCTCTCTCTTATCAATATCCCATCCGCATGTAATGTGTAACATAAGAGCTATCTGAATTGTAATCTGAATGATCATCCATAGGCATGCTTACGACTACAATACATTTTCGCTGCCCAAAAACTACGGCAGTAATACGAGAGCCTTTAAACCCCTCTCATCTGTAACCTTGATCTTAATTAATTACTCTTGAGACGGCGGCAATTGGAATTTTGACTACATAATCGACAAATTCTTGTCCGGATAAGTAAGTTCATTGCGGTCGCAATGAATAAAGTAGTTGGATGCTAGGCAGATTTGAGCCAGAGGACGACAGGGAGCTGAAACCGAGCAAGCGAAAGATCATGATGCCAGTGAATCACTACATCGTCGAGTGTGGCGGGAACAGCTTACTAAACAAGCTCAGAGAAGTGGAAACGGACCAAGAGAAGCTTCATGAAGATACGCCAACCATGAACACGTCGAAGTTCTGGGTCGTCGCACTGGAATTTCCAACGGCGGCTGTGATGTAAATTGGGCACATCCCGCTCACCTTTCGTTGAATCAGTCAATATTTTGGCATGTGGGTGACTGAAAGCATACGGTTCTCGAGGGCCTGCAGCTACAGTAATTGGCTAGAAATGTAGCTTGAGGTATAACGAGAAATGCACACATGCCTGATGAAACAGAAAAACACGTGATTCTTGGCTTTTTGGCTTTTTTTTGGAGGCTTGATACAAAATCCGGATAAAACCTGGATATTTGGGAGGCCAGGTGGATACCCGGATGAAGATTCGCAAAAAGGGCACTTTTTGATCAGGCCTCATGGGGCATATTCGGGGGTCCTGTCGCCAAGTGTTCGAAACGTCATCTTGAAATCCGCGGAACTGATGCATAAAAGTTGCGTAAACGAATGTATTGCAAGCGATCATCCGACTTGGCCCGCAGAGCTCAGAGCAATGCCTGGAAAAGTCGGAAGTATATTGCGAAAAATTAGCCTAACAGACTCTATGAAAGCTGCGGCGGAACATCAGTACAAACGGTCTGGTACTGGTGTTTTAGACGCACGTACCTGACTTGACAGTATAGATCGCAATAAGCACAACGGTTCACCACAAGCATGGAAAGAACACCAACAAAATAGAAATAGAGATAGAAAAGAACGAAAGGGGAAAATGATATACAAATACACATGGGCCAGTTCACGACGCGGCGAGACTGATATATACCGAAGTGGCATTCTCATATTCATGTTGGAAGATACGTTGTTTCTCGTTTGACATCCATCTGGAAATGATAGTCACTGGGTTGGTCTATAACGAGGACGAGGAGAGGAGGAACAGCGTACTGTAATAACTCGTTCACATACTCTCTAACCAAGGTCACACTCTCAGGGTCCAGGTTCGATTGCGCAATCTTTGCTGGCAGACTGACTATCGTGTATCGTGAGCACACGTGTCGTTGGCGGGGGTGGCGAACGTACCCAATAACCTCAACAAGTGCTCCGCACCATACACAGCGCTCATGTCCTTCTCTTGGCCGGGTTTCACCTCCTGTCCTGTCCTGTACTTCTTCTTCACATCCGCCAACTGTGGTCGCTCGAACCTATACAGGAGATTGGCGCCGAGTGAACGCTCAAAGTAGAGGACGAGTCCAGAGACGATGGTGGGCATTAGCATTTTCGGATCCTTCAAGCTTTGGTTTGTTGAGTGCATTTCGAAGGGGGAAAGAAATGGAACGTTAGCAATGGAAAGGGGCCGGGAGAAATGGTAAACATACTGTGGTGGATTTGCATCTACTACATAGTTGGCGAATTCGTTGAGCAACTCGACAACATTCGGAGTCCGAGGCAGTGTTAGTAACTCAAAAGACGTAGGTAAGGTTGGCGGAATGCTACGCAAGTTATTGGGAGAAACGCACCTGCTTGTTTTTCGTAATAGCTTCCCAATCATCTACCAAGAATACCTTGAGTGGCTCCGGAAGGTCAAGTTTTAGATCCGGCTTTTTAGAGCTATCATCCTAGAAGAAAAGAAAACGTCAGGAATCGGTGGCACAATGCCACAAAGGGCGTGCTCCTCTCTACCTCCTCTCTACCGCGTTTCGTCCCCCTTGGCCCATCCTTCCGTGTACCCCTAGCGCTACCCCCGCCTCCATCCTTAGCTCCTCCCTTCGGAGCCTTCGATGCCGCCGAGGTAGCTGCAGAAGCCTCCTTTCGCAGCCTTTTTTGAAGTGCCGTGTTGGTGTCATTGTATTCTAGTACTCGCGACTCGGGCACCCACTCGTCCCACCTGTTCAAGTGAAGTGAGCAGAAGGATGCTGGAACACATATCGGTGGGAAGCTAACGTCTGTTTCCATCCTTTGTAGTGCACGAAATAGTGGGCCCCGATTATGCCTGTGAGAGGGGCCTTCTCGTAAAACCATTGATTCTGGAGGACCTTGGCTTCGTAGATATGTTGCCCGTGATAGCATAGCACGCGCCCGTTCACGGGGAACATGGTATCTGGTGTAGTTTTCGACTCTGATGCCATAGCAGTCAGTTGAGGCGATAGCTGGACAAAGAATGATTGCGGGTGTTTAGCCAAACACTCAGCTTCACCTTGTGATCGAAGTACCGCAGAAATTCTAAGGCTTAACAACTGCGAGGCTCTCTAGTGTCCAGCTGCGACTCCAACTCCGCCTGCTTTGCGACAGCCTCATTGTCTTTGTGCGGTTCCTCCATGTGATCTCAATCTACTTACGTCGGAGCTCGAGAACGAGGACATAATATATGGCTGGCTGCCCAACAAGCACTGACTGCATAAACGGGAATAACGACATTTCAGAGGCTGGACATGAAGACTCGAGTGTCACGATACACAGAGTGCGGGGAGACAGCCCCCGCAATACCATGGAGGGTCCAGTCAGTTTCAGTCGTTCAACGTTGTGGTTTTTTAAAGACCCCCCCTGCCGCTGATGTTGATGGGTACAAAATACACGGAAGTGCGGCTGGTTATAGACCTCAGTTCAGAATCTTCCTAACATTTCAGAGGAGACTCTGAAGTGTTGGATATCTACTTCGTCAGTACTCAGTCCTCATATACACATCCACAAGATTGACACTTGAGCCGTTCAGCCTTTTCTTGATCTACATACGTTACAGGATATATGCCACAATGCTCTACCGACTTAGTTGACCGCAGAAACGACACCAGGATTTCTGTAAACTGAACCAATTATACAAATGAACTCCAACTACCTCAATGTACTTTGTCCTCCGTCATCACTAAAGTAAATTCTTGATTTGATCTCATCACTAGTCCATGCTAGAAGATTAAACTCACCGCATCACTCTGCTCCTGCCTCAATTAACTCGCGTCGATTACCATCCCCACTGCCGGAAAACAATCGTCTCTTATGCCTCTCCTCCAACTCTCTGATCCCTTTCTGAAGTGCAACGAGCCACCTGTCCACCTCACTCATCAAGGCCGACAGATTTACAGAAGAATCTGTGGACTGGTATGTCGACTGTACATGTCCAAAATTGGGCGCTACGTGAGCGGAAGGGGTCACGTTATACTGGCTCCCGATAGCGGGTCGTGCGCGGGACATGTTTCGACTGGAAGATGATAGTCGTAGATAGTGTACAGAGATGTCGTACAGTCGTTAGCTTGTGAAGCAAGGCGGGGTGTGATTAGTGTACACGGAGGGATATCGGAGCAAAAGGGAATGAAGGGTAGTAGTGCTGAGCAAGGATTTAAACGCTACAGGAAAAACGTGGTGATAAGGTCATGGATCCGGTATTTGAAATATCAGAGTGCTGATGATTTGCAGGGTAAGGGCTGTTGCTGCCCTGCCACGTAAAGTGCTTGGCGAGCTCGGGCCCAGGCTTGTCTGAGTCCTCTGTCTGCTATGCAAGAAAACGAGAAGCTACCGGACCATGTAACAGTGGCAACACTTAGCAAGTCGCTATGGGGAATAATTCGTACAGTCCAAGTCACTGCATTCGGTCGTCCGGGGTACGTGCGAAAAAGTGTCCTTGAGGCATCACAACGCTGCACAACCATAATGGTGATACGTGATAATAAATTTCAGAGCACCAAACTGTCGAAAAAGATAAGCTACGGGATCAAGTGGGTAAACCAAAGCTCGCACCTATTACGACAAATGAACGCTTTCTTGAGCAAGGCGAAGACGACTTAGGACGGCTGTTATTAGTAACACAAGACTGGGTCAATACGAGTTTGGAGAGCACAGTTCAAGTGGAGTCACATTGAGGGAATGTCCATTGAACCTGCATCTCTCCTAAAACCCATACTTCGCTACAAAAAACTTTTTCCCCACTGACTCACAACCTATTTGTTCTATCCACTTCACCAATCACAAGATTCAACATCAAGAAAAAAGTGTCTTATATAGGTTTGATCTTGAAATGGAGGGAGATAAGCGAAAAGATAAGACACTGCATGCAAGATGTCAGATCATCAACGTAGAGGGCATATATGAGGATATATACCCTGAGATCTTGTACAAGATAATAAAAGACACGAAGTCCTTCAGGGTCTTCGCTCTCTTGGATGTCGACTAGAGAGCCAATTTTTGCTGTCTAAGACAGGAGGTCAGGCCTAGCATATAGAAAGGAGGGTATATCATAGACGTACCTCAAAGGCGATGTGATCATTTCCAACGCGGATTTCAAGTTCTTGCTTGCCAACAATGTTCTTTTTCGGCCAGTTCGTGTCATCTTCTCTGTAAGCGGCAATATGTTATTACACCAAAAAAAAAAGTTAAATGATGTACGTACTTGGTGATTTCGCTGGACTCGACTATCCTCTTGAGCTCTTTGACGACGAGAGGTCCCACCCACACTGTGATATGGCTGAGTGAGGCGTCTCAAACAAAGCAGACCTTAACTTACTCTCCTTGCGAATAAGACTGTCGTTACGGTAGTTCGAGTTGTTTGCGTATCGAAGACGGCCATGGGAGTACTCGAATTCAAGGAACTCGTGCCCATGCTTGCCAGAGTGTCCCGTACTGAGATTGGAGTTTAGAATGAACGGCAGGGAATGGAGTCTGGTCAAAAAGACGCACTAGTATCTGAGAGATGGTTAGGATGAGTCTGTAAATATGAGTATAAGACGTACCTGAGGTAAAAAGGATCGCTGTCGGACGCCATGGATGTCGTTGAGATTGTTCTTGCCAGTAGGAAAATCAACTCACACCGCCACGTGACTCTTGCAGACATCTCTTGCGATACTTCGCTCGAACAGGATCTAAAAGGTATTTGAATATCTATACAATTTTGGCTTTCACTCTATCAATTTTCAGAGCCACACAACTGTCTGGGTGGCAGGCATGCCTGCCGCGTCAATCGCTGCTGACGTTGAGGCGCTATATCCACAAGTCCTCCGTCGCCTGGTTGAAAGTGGGGAATGGGATCGGTAATCATCCACGCTTGCATATCAGCTCCGGCTTATACTATTTCAGAATCATGTCGATACTCAGCTCTAAACTGAATGAGACCGGATGGTCCGACGAGTTGAAAGACAGTACAAAAGGTGCGAATCATAATCGATGTCTCGCTTTGATGATGGACACACAATCCATACTGTCTCAGAGCGAGCTAGGAATAAGGAACATCTAGCCTTTCAAACGTTATTTGACGATACCTTACCAAATGCCCAAGGTAGGAGCCCCGTTTAGATCCAGCAGTTTACATTGGTGGTTAAATCCTTCCCCTGTGAAAGTATCCATCCCACTTGCTGTGAAGAGGGAGGTCATGGCTCTTATCCGTCAGTACATTGATAAGCAGTTCGAGTGATATATTGTCCCCTGTCATGCCCTCATGATCATGAACAATATCCTTATTTTGTAAATCTTGAAACACACTCCACGGCGTTCGATTCCTACAGTTCATTATATTACATCTTTAAGGAAGCGATATTCAAGTAACGCCAAGCTTCTTATGGGCCTACCCTGTAAGATTTATTTCAAAGCCTCAATTCTGGTTGCCTTCTAAAGCATATCCTATAGTTTTTACTCGCTGCATTTGAATATGATTTCTTTGAATTTTTGGTAGTACGCCATCGGACCACTATGTTCATAAAAATTGTCACTTCAATGTAAAAGTCGAGGCCAGGTCCAAGGCCACGTAGAACTCATTCCTACAAAAGTCCTATTCGTTGGGATCCCTACAGTTGTATCTGGCAAGATGCAACGCCTTTGTGATGTTGTTCAGGTTGTGAACATCCGACGCGTCGCGCACGGACCCCGTGACCACGAAGCTGGTGACCGTGACTCTGTTGCTGTTCAGCACTGTTCACGACTGCGTTCCGCCT
>QFEU01004560.1:5901-23422 GCA_003316345.1 Tricholoma terreum | reverse complement strand
GGACTCTACTCAGACTTTACTAGGACAGCTCGGAGTCCGCTCGGACTAGGGGGGGGAGTGTAAAGTACAGTCTTGTTCTCCGTCTGGTCGTATCTTGTGAAGTTCTCTGGCTTTGACACTTCTTCTGAGAGGGGTTGACGGTAACTGTCACCGTTCAGTTTGCAGCAAGTTCCTTTGTGAGCTCGCATGTATGCTATTACCGTGTTCCATTTGTCTGGCATTCTTGGATCATATGGCCAGTTGTATTGAGGTCTGGGTACTGGTCTGTCCCAGAACGAATGAGTGCTTTGATTCGTTGACGTGGTTTCCTCGTCCACTGTTTGTTGGTTCATTAATCTCTCCTGGTCGTTTGTTACCAGGTCTTCTATCTTGACCTTTGAGGATGTCAGCTGACATTCTAATATGTCAGGCTTGACATATTCCACTTTTGATTCCTTGTGCGGCCTCTCAACGCTAGGTATTTTTTCAGTTTTTGTGTTTCTTTGATCTTCCCCCCGTTTAAGAGTACCAATGTACTCTTCCTCCATCATGAGAAGTGATGACACTTCTTCTGGCAGTCCTGGTTGAAGGGCTTTACAGTCTTCATCCAGGATTTCTTCCATGGTCGTTTTATGGTTCAGGCCATGCAGTCATTCCTGCCATTTTTCGACTGTTTGGTATCGGCGTAATGTTCTGTCATTTGTGTCCAGTACCACTTGGGTTGCTGGGGTTGCTACTCCATTCGCAAAAACTTGGTTCTTGTTAAAGTCCAATAGGACTTTATTCGCACGCATGAAAGGTGTGCCAATTATCATGTCATAGTGATCAAAGTTTGCTATATCAAGATAGGCGGTCGTTTCAATTCCTGGGGCCTTTACTCCTGCGTTTACACTGAAATTCACAAAGGATTGACTTCCTACTGTCCCCAATTGAAGGACATGTGGGTCCTTCAGTGGGAATACCCTTATATTGGCTACTTGTGCAAATGAGGGAGTCACCCCCATGGTAGTACTCCCTGAGTCCCATAAGGTTCAGGCTTCTTGTCCCCCAATGTTGACATAGATAGCAAGGCACTCCTTGTCCTCTGGTTTGACTTCTGGCCTATTGCGAGCGGTTTGTTCTACTTGTACGTTCACCTTTTGGATTTGCATTTTGCTGTCCTCAATATCTCCCCTGGCTTTCATGTCTGGTGCCACTGTGGAGATATGGTCATCTCCCTCTTTGTTTTGTGGTTTCCCATTGGCTGGTCTAGTCCAGAGCATGAATGCGTGTTCGGTGTCCGTTTCGCAACTGTAGTGTTTGTTTTCGTACACTTCTACTTCCACTATTTCTTCATTGTCATCATATATTCTGCCTCATATCCTTGGTCCTCCACGTCCGAGGGCTCATCTTTCCCCTCCTGGTCATTTCCATCATGAGGTTCATACGGAACCTCAGTATGGGCCACTCAGATATGTACCTGTTTCAGTTTCTTGCAGTTGGGAGATATGTGTCCCTTTTCTCCGCAGTTGTAGCAAGTCACATCTGGATTATGGTGGTGCTGGTGGTGCCCTTGATCCTTATTCTGTGATTTATCCTGCATGCGGTTGTTTTTGTTCTGGTGAGGGTTATTATGACCCTTTGGTTTGTCGTTTTGGTGCTCCTGGTCCTTTGGCTTCCCAAAGGTGTTTCTAGACTTTAGGAATGCTCGGGGTCTTGAGCTACTCCCCTGCTGGGGTATCTCTGATCGTTTCATGATGGTCACTCCGACCTTCCTCAGTCGGAATCCGTGATGCTCGCTGCTAACACCATTATTGCATGACTCGTGTGTTGGTGTTGGTTTAGGTGCTGCTGGTGTCCGCGTTGTATACTGGCTATAGTGTTTCTCCATTGTGGTGGCTGCTTCCAATGTTTTTGCTTTGGCCACGAAGTCTTCCCTCTGGTGTCAGCCCATTCCTGAGCATTTCTATGCACATCTCGCTTGGGATCCCTTTAAGGAAAGTGTCCATGATGTTGTATGCGTTGGGGTACACAGACATATTCTGTGCATGGTCAACTAGGGTGTTGTAGAACCCTTGTATTCCCAGTTGTGGGGTGTATCGTGCTGTAGCATATGCGTCATGAGCCTCTTGCACAGTTGTGGCATGGAAGAATTGATCATACAGCCCAGTTATGACCTGTTTGAACTTCCAATCTGGCTAGGTGCAGTTCGTGTGGATTACATGCCAATCAAACCACTTCTTCGCTTCGTCAATTAAGAATTCAGGTATACAGAGAAGGCATTCTTTGTTGCGATCATCACCGCCATACTGGATGGCCTCCAACATTACCACTAGGTTAGTCACCTAGTTCTCCAACTCTGAGAAGTGGGCGGAGCCCTTGTACTTCCCCACGGAGGTATGATCAGCCCTCTGTATCTTCATTCCTTCCGGTGGTCGTAGCCTATGAGATAGGTGATCCCGACACAGTCGTATGAGCTGACCATGCATCTGGTCATGGTGGTGTTCAGTCATTGCCTGTATGCCAGGTGTGTACATCCTGGCTCATCCTGGGGCAGGCATTGAGTATCCGCGATGTGTATTGTGTTTGGGTATTCAAGGAGGTTCTTCTCCTCCATCATTTCCACCATCATGTGGTTCTCCATTGCCTCCATCTCCACCTCCACCTCCACCATTGCCTTGTGGTATCCCGTTCTGTCCAGTGGGATATGGAGTTCTTGGAGTTCTATGAGGATCATTGTCACCCTTGTCATCTTCATCATCGTTTCCACCATCAGACGGTTCTTGGCCCGTCGCTTGTCCGTATGTTCATTCCATGATGTCCACTGGTTGGTGTCCTTTGAAGGCTATCCCCTGGTCATCGTATGCTGATGCTCCACTTCAGGCTAAGTCCTTGTTCCTAATCCGTTGGTACACAATCCTATCCATGCGGTTATCCACTAGGGGTACATGGCTCCTATGTGGCATTCATATCCTTGTGTTCTCCATTTGTCTCCTAGTCGGTTTTCGACTAGTTGTGGTTGTTTCGTTTACTCAATCATCCACTTCCTCTGGGGCTATCCTGCTGCCATGTTGTATAGCTGCAGCCCTTCGTCGATGGTAGGTCTCGTCTGTCTTGTTAGTCTGCCTAGGTGCATTGATGTGTACTAGCACATCCTCTACCGCTGGGTTGATTATTATCACATTACCCGGCACATGTTGTGGGGGAGGTATTCCACCCTCCCATGGTTCTTCCTTCAGTGGTGACAATGGTGCCTGTGTTGTTATCAGTGAGGATTCCATGTAATCCTCTATATTGGTGGTGCTTGGCATTGTTGCTCTTGAATTCGAGGTCTTCGATGCCACCTTCTTTGCGAGTAATGCCCCAAACACGTGCACGTACATCCGCCTATATTCAGTAGGTTCTGCGGGAGTATTCCTTGGCATTATGACGAGGATGTTCATGGCCTGTGCCCCTGCTATTTGTCGCATCTTCTCCTTCAACATCACATTAGTCAATGGTGACTTATCCCATAATTTGTCTATTGCCGCCTCTGCTTCATCGACAAGTTCGACTTCCATGTCACTGTCGACATGGTCTGTTCCATATTCAGCCATCTGTCCTTGCCGGTTACTGGTGCTCGCTGTGGGAGGCTGGGCCCTCCTCTTGTGTTGTTGCATAGAATTGTACTCTCCATTGGTGTTGTTGGTATTTGACTTGGTCCAGTTTGGCTGTCCGTCATGTGTATCGTTGTTCAGAAAAGGTCCACTATGGGACCTTCTCGCTGTTGAGTCTGTGGGAGTGACGTGTGCGCTCCTTCGGTCGTTTCTTGACGTATGACGGCTGTCGCCATCCAGTTTGGTTGGGTTTGAGGTTGCTTCGGGCTCGATTTGGTTATTTCTTTGTTAAGGTGGAAATAACCAATTTCTTGATGATACCTGTTGATATTAGTAGCTTCCAGTAGTCAGGAAGCTCAAAAAAATATAACGGTTAATTACGGTAGGGTTAACTTATACTCACAAGGCACCCAACAGAGCTTGACTGATCTATAGTCTGCTATGTCGGTTACACATAGTAAATATCAAGTTATCTCCTAACATATGTAAATATGTCCAATAAGGCATTGTCCAGAGGGCAATGCCAAACACAGATAAACCCCCATTACAGTTAGTCCAGGCATTGGCTGAGAGCAAATGCAAATGGGGCATTCATATTGACACCTGGAACCTGTACTTCAGCCATAGGAAATACCCCAAAACCTAAGATAATTTGTGGGAATCCCTGTGAATGAAGTGATGGTCCCAAGCTTCGGGTTGGGCGTCCCAATGGGCTACAGGTCTGCCCCAATGCCTCGCCTGACTTTGGACCTCACCCAGCCCCAGCTTCCCTATGTCAAGACCAATACACTGGAATTATGTTTATATGTCCAGATGTCATATTGTCATTTGTGGGATTCCCTGTGACTGAGGTGACGGTCCCAAGCATCTGCTTGGGCGTCCCAACGGGCTACCTGTCTACCCCGATGCCTCACCAAACTTTGGGCCTCACCCAGCCCCAGCTTCCATATGTCAAGACCAATACATTGGAATTATGTTTATATGACAATATGTGATATCATCATTTGTGGGATTCCCTGTAAATGAAGTGATGGTCCCAAGCATCAGGTTGGATGTCCCAATGGGCCAAAGGTCTGCCCCAATGCCTCACCTGCCTTTGGGACTCACCCAGTCCAGGGATCCATATGAACAGAGTAACACATTGGACTTAAGTTTATATGCCCAATACCCGTACACTGGCCCGACACTTGTGCTCTCAGCCAACACTTGTGCACTGGCCTGACACCTGTGCTCTCACCCGAGAGTTGTGCACTGGTCCGACACGCATGCTCTCGCCCCAGTGCACAAGTGTCAGGCAAGAGCATGGGTGTTGGGCAAGAGCATTGGTGTTGGGTGAGAGCATGGGTGTCGGGCAAGAGCATGGGCATCGGGCGACAGCATGGGTGTTGGACCAGTGCACAAGTGTTGGGCGAGAGCATACATGTCAGGCAAGTGCACAAGTGTTGGGCAAGAGCATGGGTGTTGGGCAAGAGCACGGGTGTTGGGCCAGTGCACAAGTGTTGGGCAAGGACACCTGTGTTGGGCAAGAGCACGGGTTGGGTGTCGGGCCAGTGCACAAGTGTCAGGCAAGAGCATGGGTGTCAGGCAAGAGCACGGGTGTTGGACATGTGCACAAGTGTCGGGCGAGAGCATGGGTTGGGTGTCGGGTGAGTGCACAAGTGTCAGGCAAGAGCATGGGCATCGGGCAAGAGCACGGCTGTTGGACCTGTGCACAAGTGTCGGGCAAGAGCACAGGTGTCAGGCAAGAGCACAGGTGTCAGGCCAGTGCACAAGTGTCGGCTGAGAGCACAAGTGTTGGGCCAGTGCACGGGTATTGGGCATACAAACTTAATTCCAATGTGTTGCTCTGTACATATGGATTCCCAGACTGGGTGAGTCCCAAAGGAAGGTGAGGCATTGGGGCAGACCTTTGGCCCATTGGGACATCCAACCTGATGCTTGGGACCATCACTTCATTTACAGGGAATCCCACAAATGATAATATCACATATTGTCATATACACATAATTCCAATGTATTGGTCTTGACATATGGAAGCTGGGGCTGGGTGAGGCCCAATGTTTGGTGAGGCATTGGGGTAGACCGGTAGCCCCAAGCAGATGCTTGGGACCATCACCTCAGTCACAGGGAATCCCACAAATGATAATATGACATCTGTGTGCACTGGACCAACACCCGTGCTCTTGTGAACTGGTCTGACACTTGTGCACTCACCTGACACCTGTGCTCTTGCCCAACACCTGTGCTCTTGCCCAACACTTGTGCACAGGTCCAACACCCGTGCTCTTGCCCAACACTTGTGCACAGGTCCAACACCCGTGCTCTTGCCCAATACTTGTGCACTGGTCTGACACTTGTGCACTTGCCTGACACTTGTGTACTGGTCGGACACTTGTGCACTTGCCTGACACTTCTGCACTGGTCTGACACTTGTGCACTTGCCTAACACCCATGCTCTTGCCCAACACTTGTGCACTGGTCTGACAATTATCTTCTAGCCCGATACCTGTCATCCAGCCCAACATGGTTTGGTCTGACAATTGTGCTTTGGTCCGACAATTCTTCTGGCCCAACCAACCCATCCACTCAAATAGCAGTAATTATCTGAGCATTGGCCCACTCATCCATGTTGTATATATCTAGCTTCATGGGCCCACTTGGCTGGCCCATCATACTGGTGCACAATACCCCACTGGCCAGTCCATGGCACATGGGCCAAACCTACTGCAGGCCCTGACTCCCATATTTGGTTTACCCAAGGCATGTCTCAGGAGGGTCTGTGCCAAGCACCAAGTGGCGCCACCCTCAGGATTTCTTTCTATGCTCCAATCAATAATTTGGTCGGACTGAATATGCCCAGTGCTCTAGAAGGCCACCCCTGGGGTGGTTCCACTTGGGGGTTGGAATAGGGCTTCATACATGCCTTAGGATGGTCTGTGCCAAGCACCAAGTGGCACCACCCTCAGGATTCCTTTCTATGCTCCAATCAATAATTTTGTCAGACTGAATATTCCCAGTGCTCTAGAAGGCCACCCCTGGGGTGGTTCAACTTGGGGGTTGGAATAGGGCTTCATACATGCCTTAGGATGGTCTGTGCCAAGCACCAAATTGCGCCACCCTCAGGATTCCTTTCTATGCTC
Organism: Tricholoma terreum; assembly: GCA_003316345.1. Classification (NCBI taxonomy): domain Eukaryota; kingdom Fungi; phylum Basidiomycota; class Agaricomycetes; order Agaricales; family Tricholomataceae; genus Tricholoma; species Tricholoma terreum. Next base: position 16,728 of record QFEU01004560.1, on the reverse strand, counting down.
CAATCAATATTTTCCAATTATTTGATCAGACTGAATATGCCCAGTGCTTTAAATGGCCACTCCTGAGGTGGTTCCACTTGTGGGTTGGAATAGGGCTTCAGACATGCCTCAGGATGGTCTGTGCCAAGCACCAAGTTGCACCACTCTCAGGATTCTTTTATATTCTCCAATCAATCATTTGATCAGATTTAATTTGCCCAGTGCTCTGGAAAACCACCCCTGAGGTGGTTCCATTTGGGGGTTGGAATAGAGCTTCATACATGCCTTAGGATGGTCTGTGCCAAGCACCAAGTTGCGCCATCCTCAGGATATATTCAATAAGTCTAGTGCTTTAGAAAGCCACCCCTAGGGTGGTTCCACCTGGAGGTTGGAGTAGAGCTTCAGACATGCCTTAGGATAGTCTGTGCTAAGCAACAGGTTGCACCACTCTCAGAATTCTTTTCTATCCTCCAATTAAAAATGTAATGAAACTGAGTATCTCTAGGGATCCAAAGGCCAGCCTTGGAGTGGTTCCTTCTTATTATCCTAAGAAATCCAGCTGAGAATAAGCTATTGCAAGTATCAGGGTATATATAATATAGGGGATGATAATGCACGGGCACTAACTCAATTATATAATTGACATATTCCACTAGTGAGTGACAAGTCACATCAGTGACCTGTCACACACCAGTCAGAGCTTGTTTGGCTGTGTATTTCATGATTAGGTTATGGCCTTTTGAAATTCAGGCCTATGAAATAACAATTATCTAATGGTGGATATTTTATACAGCTGCTATAATTGCAAGTGCAATACAATAGCTACTGTCTAAATAGATCAAGCTCATGATTATAGGGCTTATCAAGTCATGATTTATGAAATTGACAATATAATCCTGATTAATGTATTTGAGTCTTGTAATATATTAGGGGTATGTTTGTTTGGATTTGTTTATAACCCTAGTCCCAAATTTTGCTAAGTCCTAATTTCCTCCCCTATATCAGAATTGACAATATAGTTCAGAAGTTAGGGCCTCTTAATTGAATTAGAGCTATTGCAATAACAAGTATACTTATATGTACCTTATGATATATATCATCACAAAGACTATCAAACAAAAATACAATTGACCTCTGAATACCACTAGTGAGTGACAAGTCACATCAGTGACCTGTCACTCAGTGGTCAGAGCTTGTGTGGCTGTATATCTCATTATCAAATTATAGACCATTGAAAATAAGACCAGAAAAAAAAATCTTACTTGGAGGCAGTTATCTTATAAAGCTGCTGCACTTGCAGATCAAATATAATAGCTACAAAATGACCAGGTAAAGGTCATAATCATAGGTCGACAGACATTTGGACTTTAATGGTAAATGTCAAGTTACTAAGATGACATGTCACTGACCAGGAAAAGCCTGTTTGGCTATATATCTCATCATCTCATAAATTCCACTACTGAGTGACAAGTCACCAGTTTAGTCAGATGTGACCAGTCACTCAATGGTCAGATATATTAAGGTTCAACCAAACAAACAAATACTGATGGATTTGTTTGTTTGTGTATTTGGTTCAGCATTTTCTTTTCAATCTCAAACCATCACTATCTTCAATTATTCATTCATTTCTCTTAACATTTTAATCTCTTTTTAGGGCATCATTCTTGTATACCCTGTGAGTGTCAGATGCACTACTATTATCTTGACATATTCCACTATTATCTTGACATATTCATTGATTTCTCCCAATGTTTTACAGCTTCTTATTTTTTGATACCATGTGAGTATCAAATTCATTTATACTTAGAGCTCAATTGTAATATATAATCCTAGGCCTCTATGCTCTGTGTGCAAGACCAGCGTGGGCCAGGCCAAAGCAATGGCTACACATATGATCCATTGTCATTCATCTTCTCATATAGTAAAGACAAATGGCAAGTACTTAAAATTAAAATACTCATATGGTCCAAAAGCCTGATCTGACTAATAATATAGGTGTGACCTATAATATTGACAGGATAGCTGGCATCATTTGCTGTCCAATCTTGCCTTGCATAAATGCAGAGTTTCAGGACAGTCGAAGATTGAAGGACCATATGGTGAAAAAGCACAACTGTGTGGACATCACTATGTTATCTGCCCCAACCAATGCCACACAACCTATCACTTCACAGCATAAACGGTGTGCAAGTGGCCCAATCTTGAGTACTCCCAAATGTTCCAACATTCGGCCAACACCATATGAGCTTCCTAACAGAGATATCTTGGTGAATATTGCTACAGATGCTTGCCTGCAGCATGAGACTGACTTGGATGGTAAGTGAATAATATCATTTTTTGGTGTGAAATATTCACAAGGCATTTTAGAGCCCATGGTAGAAGACAATATTATCTGTTCATACCTCCTGTCAACTCCTTTCCTTGACCGATTTCCTTTGCGCATCAATACTCTTTTCAAGACCTTACATTGTATGGTGTGTCTAACTGCACATCCAGCAGCTTCAATGGCAAGACATTTGAAGAATCATGATATATCTATGGCTTTTCAACACCAGGAGGACTTGCTTGCACTTGCACAGGAACATGGAGTCTTGATGGATCATAATGTCATTAATCCTTTACCAAATCTGGCACCTGTTGAAGGCCTATCGATTATCAATGATGGATTCTCATGCACACAATGTTCGTTTTGTGCTCAAAGCTACAAAACCTTTCAAAACCATGTCTATCAACAACATTCAAGCTCAGGGGTTTCAGCCAGGGATATGGTTATATCACTGCCAATTCAAAACTTTTTTCCATCCCAGCTACAGTTCTTTGCTGTCGATCTTACCGCAACGACCAGTGCTTCAGCCTGCTATACACACACAAGAAATCCCCCCTCTATTGCAAATAACAGGCTGGCAGTTATCAGGAAAACGTGAGGGCATAGCTATTTCTAGATGGAGATGATGTGTAGGAAGCATACTGATGGCAAAGATATGCCCAGATATGTGCCCATCTTTCTATGAACATTGCTCCAAAACGCATGATCTGAGTACCATTCCTTTATTTCAGATCTTGCGTGTATCATCTCCCGGCTTCATGACAAGTGCATGATATTTTCTCCAGCATTGCTCTGAAATGTATGATCTGAGTACCATTCCTTTATTGCAGATCTTGAGTGTATCATCTCCCAGCTTTCTGACAAGTGCATGATCTTTTCTCCGGCATTAATCCCCAACCTATGACATAGGTACCACCCCTCGGCTAATGGATCCCAAGTACATCAGCCCATAGCTTCATGATGAGTGAATGATATTTTCTCCAGCATCAATTCCCAATATATGATATAGGTACCATTTGTCTGGTACAGATCCCAAGTATATCTGCCTCCAGCTTCATTATACATACAGTCTTCTCTCTGGCACTAATCTCCAGCATATGGTACAGGCACCATCCTCTGGCATGGACCTCAAGCGCGTCACTGTCAGCCCCTAGCTTCAAGTTCATGGCATAGGTCTCAGCTGAATCAGCCTTCAGCGCTTAAGCCCTCTGACTCCACAGACCCTTGCCAGTGCAGACAAGTCATTGATACAGACAAGGACAGGCAGTTTGAATCAAACACCACGGTGTCACCAGACCGCAGTATACCGTTGAAGTATTAATTTTTTTCATTAAACTGACTAATCTCCCTCAGGCATAGTGTGGGAGGGGCCATGAAATTAATTAGTGAGAGCAACAAAAAAAACTCCCTCGCGGCAGTTGGATTCCCTCTCTCTCATCTCCATTGTACCATCCCCTCCCCCTCTCCGTTGCTCCCCATTTCCACCCCATGAGCAGTTGCTCACGGCAGTGTACAGGGGTGCTGTTGTGGTAGTGGTGGTGGTGGTGGTGGTGGTGGTGGCGGTCTGTTGTCATCATCCCTCTCCTCCCTGTCATTGTTGTTGGGTCCTCACTTTCTTCTGGTCCTCGTTGTCATCCATCCCTTGTCCTCTTCGTCGCTGTCATCAGTAGTCCTAGTTAGTACCTAAAAAGTTTGTTAGTTAACAAAAATCAAATGAGAAGAGAAAGAAAATAACTATGATGTCTCTTGGGCCTTTCCCTCTCGGGTTCCCTTGTCGTCCCCATTGTCCCCATACCCGCTGCTCCCTGTTTCTACCCTGCGAGCAGCTGCTCACAGCGGCAGTTGGGGGCATGGTCATGGAGGTGGTGGGGTACTGGGATCCCGGGTCCTCCTTCATCATTGTTATCCCCCTTCCTGGCATGGCAGCAGTTCCCTCCTCTCTCCCCGCCTCCCATTTTTGGTTGTCGTCCCATCCCCGTCCTCATCCCCATTGTCTTGTTGTTGTCTGGTTCGTTGTTGTCCTTTCATTGTCATTTGTTGACTCATCTAACATTCGTTGACGAACGCATTGACAGTGATATGGCGGCAGCGTGTGTGCAAATGGGGCCTGAAGAATAAGATGGGGGAGCTGAGTGCTGTAAAGCGTCCTTCACTGTTTTGGGGGTGCAAAATGTTGCTTCAAGGCCATTTGAACAGTCAGTGCTTGCAGCATCACCTGTGACATAGCAATGGCAGAGGAAGGCTCAGGATGTGCAACGAGGGGCTGGGGGCACTGCTGAGGTATTACTGGTTGGCCTGACGATGAGTGTTGTCATTTGGAAGCCCTTGTTGACTGTTTTGAAGTTGGGGACGGGTTGTAGCAGCTGCTGTTGACAATGTTGGCCTTCAATGAAAGCTGTGCGTGCAATGTCAATGGTGGCATGGCTGTTCTCCTAGTGATTTTGCGGTCTGTCGTAGGCGGCTGGGTAGTGCCTTCAGGTACAGTTAACAAGCAGGTTGTGACGGGGACATGCAGTGGTGGTGCCGTTAGGTGTTTTCGGTTGCTGCAGCTGGTGAGGCGGGTGTTGTTGTGTGTGACATGGCAAGCACGTCGGGGTGCAGGAAGGGAAGGGACAGGCTGGAGAGCCATGGGGGGTGAGCGGGGGGGGTGTGGTGGTGGCGGGCAGCCTACATTGTCCTGAGAGATGCATAGGGATGCAGGGCAGGCAGGTGTTGTCTGTTGAGCAGACAATGCATTTTGAAGGATGTGTAGGCGTACCAGCACGTAACACCATTTTCCGTACTGTAGATCACCATTGTATGTCATTGACGGCCAGTCCTACGGTCTTTGAGTAGCAGGTAGCCATCTGGACGCCAGACATGGCACTAGATACCATTTTGGGGGCGGCTTCAGCAGGTAGGGTGGCGTGGGCAACTGTGACATGGCAGTGGCAATGGGTGGCTTAGGCTGTAGGCGTAGGGGCAAACGATGGGGAGCACATCCTCTATGGTCCGCAGTGGAGCATTACGGTTCCTGAGCTCGGGCACCCATGTGATCTCATAATGGCTTTTGTGGTAGAAGCCGTGTTCACAGTGCAGGCCCTTGTGCGGGGCTCCTGGACGGCTTGGGGTGGCGGGGAAGTGGTTGAATGGAAAAAAGATTGTCGAGGGGTCAGAGGCCAGATCGGCAGGAGCAGAACAGAGGTGGGGGCAGGGGCAGAGATGGAGAGGTGGGGCCGGAAGTAAGGTTGGAGTTGGAATCGGGGCAGATGTAGATGCAAAGAGGAGGTAATGGGAACAACTAAATAATCTGTGGAACTGGACTAGGCGGCAGGTGTGAATGCAGGATTTGTACTGGCAGGTTTTTTCTTGCTCGAGCCCCACATCTTTGATGCAGGCTTCTTCGGATTCTCAGCGGTATCATTGTCACCACCGAGGCCAACAAGTGTGGTACTTTCCTTCTCCTTCTCGGTGTTGATCTCCTCACAAGTTGTGGCTCTTCTAAGTTGCACTCCTCATGACTACTGGTCGAATGGGCATCCTCATCATCAGGAGAGGAGAAAATGGAGCAGGACCTATCAAAGGAGTTGCTGAAGCTGGAGTTGGATGACTCATCAGAGACCTTCCTATTTTCAAAATATAAATAAAAGTCCGGGCAAGATAGAAATACAAACACTTACTTTGAGTTGCCCATTTTCAAAATGCTGTAAAAGAAGGTACCCTTAGACTACTTGGCGTGTTGTTAGGGGGAGAGCTCACTTGATAAGCAAACTTTTCTTTACCTGAGTTGACGCTGTTTTTCTTACACCTTGTAGAGGACAATTGAGATCGGTCACTTGGAGGATAGATGATTTCAGGCTCCAGATCCACAGCAGTTGTACGGGCCCTCAGAGTACCGAACATGGAGAAGGGTGACTGGGCTGCAGGGGAGTGGTGGACATGGTTTGGGTGTCAAATGGCCCAAGTTGTCATTTTTGGAAGGCCATCACAATGGTCACGGTGTTGTAGCAAAATATTCAATTTCAAAAGTTATCCTGATCGATCCACAACGACTTGGCTACCTTCACAACAACCGGATAGGTAGGCTAGCTACTATATTTATATGGCAAATATAGCAATAGAATCTCTACTCATGTATGTATTCTGAAGCAGAGGGAAATCTACCACTTACAGTATCTTTATTCCACCCAGTGGGCTTTCCCTCCAACCTACAATAGGAGTTGTTGGGAAAAAAATATACATTGCCAATTCTTCCAGGGGACAACGGCTCTCTGGGAGGTGGAGCCATGGGTTTCCATGCCTGTACAGCATGATAGAGCCAGCCCAATAAAAAAATAAGAATATTGCTGGGAGCATATCTGGAAGAGGGAGAAAGATTAAAAAGCCTTTGCAAATAGTTGGAATTACTTACTGAAATTTGAGCCCCAAATCAGATAAATGCATATCCCCACCAGTAAAATACCCCATGGAAAAGCAAGCTGTGGGTCCATCGTCAAGACCATCCATGTGAGGCAATACCTGTAATTTATAAACCAGCGCTTGCCCCAGCCATGGACCAGGGTCTACCTGGCTCCAATGTCCAGCTTCAAATGCTTCAGAATATTTCTTGTAGTACTCTGGAAAAGCCTTTTTAAAATAGGCTGACAGTAGATCTGCAATCTCTCTGGTGGCCTCAAAATACCATTGGACAGCCATAGCAGCTGAGCTACCTCGAATCCAGTCCTTGGAAACCACAAGAGGGCCATCCTAATATTAGATACAGTGAGAAAAACAAGTTTAAGTAGGCTAGATCCCACAAAGAGATATGGCATACCTTTTGGCCTTGCATTGTCCACGCATGGACAAGATGGGTAATGCCAGTTTGTTCTTTACCTATTTTATTTTTATGATACTGTACGCCAGCCCTTCAAGCTCCAGCCTTTTCAGGATCCAGTTCGTTGTTTAATTTCATAGCCTGAACAGCATCCGAGAGGTCTACCACGTTCCCGTTGGGATCATGCCGGGTATCTCGCTTATGCACCACAGGGTGGACCTGGGAGTGAAGAAATTGAAGAGCCTCATGAGCCCGTCGAAGCAATTTGGGCTATAAGCGCTGTTAGTAGATTCATCAATTCATTGGAAACCACTAGCTTACTGGAATGCCGTCATAGTGAATTTTGGATGGATTACTCACTAGCACATCCACCATGGTCCGATTCTCAGCACCTTCATAGTATGGCAATGTCTGGTTCTAAACTCAACATGAGAAATAATATTGGGAGTAGAATATGTCAGAGTGGGCTCACCGAACAAGAAGCTGCCTCAATTCGATTCGCAAAGGCGGCCACCAATAAATTACCTCCCTCATCGTACCACATACCAGAACAGGCATCCGCTGGACTATTTACTGCCATTTCCATCTCGTGAGACGCCTCCATGAGCAAGGGGTTCGTATTTTTTGGACATTCCTGTAACTGGGCTAAGGAAACTCCTCGCACAACATACCGGCTACAGCACTGGTACCACCTGTCAGCTTTGTACTCGGCTGTGATCTGAAATGTCTTTTGAGATTGAGTTTTTGTCTTGCCAGGGCGGGATGGAAGGCTAGGTGCCAGGCGGTCAATGTCAGGCTTGGGAATGTTTGCTTCCTGGACGCAGAAGTAGTGGTGGGTCTGTCAAGACCAAGTCAAGAGTCCTCACATTGGGCGCGATTTCTTGAGTACTGCCATTTACTGCCAGGCCAGCTAGCCCTACCGGCTGGATCTGAGTAGTCCAATTAGAATGAGTCAGCGTAAGAATTTACATTGTAAAAATCAGTAGTACTAACTTGAGGCTTTTTAGCCTTAGCCTTCTTGATCTTACGTTCTGTGGAAGGCTTCTTGCTGCATTGTGCAGTTTTTGCGACGGCCGACTGCCCCCGGGCCATGTCTGAGTGACGGTACTAGGTAGAAAAAAGTAGGAATTCTAAATTTGGATTTTAATATTCAAGTTGAACGTGACTGATAAACCTGGGCGGATTTCACTATCAATGCCAAAGGTCTGGAATGCAGGACTTTGGCAAAACTATCATGGACAGGTGCACCCTTGGCTTCCCAGACCACGTTTACAACATTTGACTCATGTCACAGACTGAGCGATGAGCAGGCAAATGAGATTTTGACAAGCATACGCACCCGCCAGTCCCCAGCTACTTCCTGGCCCATGACGTTCGTCCCAAAAGCCTTTTCGAACACGTCTCGTCGAAGCCGTCAATCAAGCACAACACTTCGGTGCCCTGGGCTGAAGTTCTGATGGGATAGAATGCATCATAGTATAATTTGATGGAAGGCTGACTCCCAACGCCTTGATGCCTTGATTTGGTGCAGAGACATTGAATTTGATCTTGAAAATGATAGATCTCGGTGTCTATGCATGCTCAATGAAGCTGACCCAGGTCCGATGTTGAGGCCTTCGGAGGTTCAACAGCTTATGCCAATTTCGACAAGCTATCGTTCTTTATTGATGGTGCTGACTCAAACGATATCGTTCAAGGTGCTCTGGGCGATTGCTGGTGAGCCAGTGCCAGCGGGTGTTTATGGATTTATTTTCTTCCGCGATACACAATGGGTATAGTCTTAGTCTTCGATGAGTCTGTCCATCAGTCTTTTCTTCTCTAGTTCGATGCTGATACGCAGTGTTAACCTGCTTTATACTTTGATCCCCAAGTTTGAGAAGCTCAGCTATGCGGAAAAGCAGCTGTATCATCACGAAAAGTCAACTTACGATCAGTCTGCACGTAAGGGTCTTTATTTTGCCTGGTCTGGGACACAGCAAAACTTGGATACCCCTGACGGAGAAGGCCTACGCCAAATTACATGGAAGTTACGGGGCTTTGAATGGTGGTGAGGGCAAAGCAATCAATGGTTTCAAATTGACAGGGTCCGAATTTCTCTTGTATCTCTTGTATGTATCGCATGCCATTTGGGCCCTGCAAATTGGCAATTCAATTTTGTCATATATCTCCCAGGAGCAACGAAACCTGTTATGGTGTTGTCATATTCAATTCTACTCTCAGAGTGCGAACGCCGAGGTATACCTCAAAGCAGGTGATTACATTGTTCAAGTTGGTGCTTTTTCCACCCAGATCCACTTGGTTTAAAAATCATCTAACGCTTATATGAAGGTCTCAAGAAGCCGCATAGACCCCAGGCCAAGGCTCAGAGTAAGTTGGCCAGCTTCTCCAGGGAGAAAAACTTTCTTAGTCAGCCAACGTTAAGCGGGAAAAATGATTATATACAAGAATCCTACTTAGTCTAACCTTATCACAACTCCCCCTCCCCTACAAGCAGGGGCGTACGACTTCTACGGCGCTATGTTTGTCACCAACTCCTTCCGCCTAGGTCCCATCCCTCTCGTTGGACGCTGCCAGCCCCATTAGTCTTGTTGGGCGGTCATCCCCATCCCTGCCCACCCGTAGTCGTTGTCGTTGTGCCCCCATCCATTGATGTCGTGCCTTCGTGGTGGGGTGCTAGTTTGTGCCCGTCATCTTGGCTTGATGCTGAGTCTGGGCAGCCTTCGCCATCCACGGTAGATACTCAAAATTTTTGTTAGTAACGAGAGAATAAATAAGATGAGAAACAAAACTTACCTAGGTCCAAGAGACGTCATTGGCCTCTCTTGGGCCCTTTTTCTGTTTTCCTCGTTGCCTGCTCCTTCAGCCATTCTTGCGATCCCCTCGTTGTCCACCACTTTTATTGTTTCCCTTGCTCCAGCCTCCGTCATGGTCGTCCTCCACGTCGACACTGTACCATCGCGGTCATCACCTTGATGGTCCATGCCCGCCGTTGTGGTCGTGATTGTGGTAGTGCTCCGTTGCACATTGGTGGTGGGCATCGGGTACCCATTGGGCCATCGTCGTCAAATCGAGACCAGAAATTACAGTAGTTAGTAGCGGCGAAGGGAAAAGAAACTTACCTACTACCCGAGAGATGTCCCCAACGTCTCTAACCGTGAGTGGACAACCGAAACTCCTCTGCCACCAAGGAAATGTGCTTTGTCTCATGCCTCTGTTCCAAATTTCTCTTCTGCAAAGCCAAGACCCACCTCCATGCTGCTGGATCTTGAAGGGGAGGCAAGTTCTGAGCTCGGAGGGACCAGTAACCTCACTCCAGCGGCACACTCAGTAGTAACCTCACTCCAGTCTTCATGGGCGTATCCTCGTCCCCCTTCCGTTCCCCCGTCTCCCTTGCACACCCATACCTCTCACATAGCACCCCTTTCCACCCCACGAGCAATTGCTCGTGGCAGTGGTTGGGGTGCTTCATGGGGCGGGTGTCTCTCGTCCCTTCTCCCCCCATCTCGTCGTCGTTGTCTCCCCCTCGTCTCCCCTGCCTCTCGTCGTTCCACCAACCATCCACCCCACGAGCAGTTGCTCGTGGGGCTGGAGGTGGGTGGTCTGTCGTCGTCTCCCCCCTCGTAGGCGTGGGCTGGGTGCTGCTCCTCGTCCCCCGTCTACCCCCTTTTGTCGTCTCTGTTCCCCCTTCCTCTCGTCTACCCTCCCCTTTGTCCTTCCACCCACCAACCAC
>QFEU01004558.1:0-33345 GCA_003316345.1 Tricholoma terreum | reverse complement strand
ATGTCTGAAGAGATATACACACTAGATCATCTGAGCCCAAGGTTTTACAGGACTGAGAAGTTCATCGTTCGTATCTGAATCCCTCTGATGGTAGAACAAAAACTCCTGTAAATAATCCCATCAGAGTCAGATAAGATTTAGCGCGTCGCATAGCCCGCACATCGCGAACGCCTAAAGAAAGAAATCAGCACATGGCCAATCGGATGCAAGCGTACACACGGCTTGGACCCCACCCCATTCCATCAGTCCTGCAGACGGTCAGCCGAACACGTGCAAATTATCGTACTTATCATGACAGTGGCGCCGAAGTTAAACTTACCATCTTTCCATACCGAGTCCAGTAGGCTCGGTGTTGGCCCCTCGCTCCTCCCTATCTATCCAGTCGATCGGGGGTTTCCGGACGAAAAAGTGACTTACCAGACATAAATGTTACCTGGAGCAATGGCCCTTCGCTCTTCAGCGTCCAGGCGACGGGTCACTAGTGGAAGACGGTTCATGGCAACGCCATGGAACACCTGTAGAGCGTCGTGAGTAGAGCGAATCCGAACGTTCCTCAAAGTAGGATGCTGCATGCGGCACGAAGCCTGAGCGTATGATGAGCTGGGGATGAACGGGGAGGGGAAACATGTAGTCACATAATCCAGTTGGGTTGATGAAGTGGGGAGCACGGGGACAAACCAAGTAACGAATATACGAATCCAGGTATCATAATTTGAGTTCATAAATTGGTTTAACCACATGCTATAACGCCTTCGAACCAAGAGATTAGAACGTAAAAACGCCGCATGCAAGGCATTCTCACGGCTAAAAAATTATCTGACAAGAAGCATCAACTGGCCTGAGTCACTTCCAGAATGGAGCGGATTTGTCTGTACCTTTTATTTGTACCTGGGAACATATTAACCGCAGTTAACCGCGCATGATCGCTTAATCGCTGACTTTGATATTCCGATATCAAGAAACTACGGAAGGCTATCTCAGATCAGTGATCGCCATGATTAAGAATTATCAAACCTTCGAACTGTAAACGAACTGTAAATTCGAGTCCTCCAATCAGTCCCGAATTAGCAGCAGTGATATCGTTCCAGAATGCGCAGAAGCCAAGAATTAAATGGGTGATGTTGATGAACAATTGTCTCGTGCAGCCACCTTCCTGGTTCTCACTCCATTTATCCTCAAAGAACTTTGAAAAAATCGTACTGGTCTGCACAAGCTCACCGCCCTGGACGATGATGCAGAGTTTGGTCGTGATTGGGTCGTGGAGTGGAGTGTAAGTACTCGATCGCGTTGAGATGGTGAGCAAATGGCGAGGCTTCTCCCTGGCATCATGTTTGTAAGCTTCCGGATGTGCCGGTGGATTGCCTGCTCCCATCATACCCTGATGGAGGCTGATAGGTTTGGGACTTCCATCGACCCCCTGGAGTTCTTTCACTAGCTGATGATACACCATTTCTAGGAACCTTTGAAAAGATATATAGCTTTCGAACGGGTACATAAAAGAGGGCTCACAAAAGCAAATCTGTAACGTGTTAGGGAGCTTGTCCACCACTTAAAAACAAGGATTTCTCGGGCGCTGAACATTGCGAGTCACTAGGGACAACAGATACTTCGAGTTGGCCAGGTTGTGGTGTGTTATTGCGCACATTCTCAACAAAGTTCAACCCTGTAAAGCTGAGGACCGATCCTCTGGCTATCCTGGTTGCCGAAGACATTAGATGACTGTTTAAAGAAATTTGATGTCAGAATACACACGCAGGCTAATACAGTCCTGAAAATAGTATGCAGCGTCGGGGCTCAAACGCCGAGTAGGCCTCTGAAATAAATTGATATAAATCGAAAATACTTCAGCTAGTTAGGCAGTGGCATTAGCGTCGGGCGTCTACCATCATGAGTTGCCCGAAAATGTTGCTTAAGTGCTATACATACATTCAAAGCCACAGTTGAGGATGAGGGATGAACGAGGTTCGACCAGCAATCATGGCGAGGGAAGGACTTTCAACAGAAGTCCCTCGGGCCGATAAAGAGTATGCGAGACATGACTACAAGATTAAAGATCGACCAGATCTTGAACACTAATAGAAAATTAACTTACATTTACACGGGTATAACGTTCCCACATCTGGCATAACATATCTTCGTTGATCAGTGGATTGTCCAAAGCATGTGAGAGTAATGGGCTGGGGGGCAAATCGTCAAGGAGATTTCCGGCTCAAGTCAGGGTAAGGATTAACGGCCCGAATATTCGGTTAGAGAAGCTGACGAAAGGAGTAAGAAACATCGCAGGAGGCTTCACACGAGTCCAACGTTATACATATAGACCCAAAGACACTCTGTTCAGGGTTACTTTGACAGTTGCACGTAAAGCCAAAACAGGATGGCCGTGACGTGTGTAACAAGGCAATGCATTATGTGGTGGTATCTCCTGATTCAACCAGATGTTCTTTTGACCCAAAAACCGTTTAATCAGTAAATTGGACGCGGGCGTATGCTTCTCACCTGCCAAAGGTAAAACCACGGGAGAATCGTCGCTAATTTCTGCATAATGCATCCGACCGCGGAAAACGTAACGAACATGCAACTCTTTGTGTGCAAAGGGTGCAGGATCAAAGAAACCCTGAATACCCGACTGCACGAGATGAGTCGATGCTAGAAAATTATGGACTTGAAACATGTCCCATACCTTGGTCTGATCAGCTGGAACATATAGCTGGGAATTCCGAACTAGGGCCTGGAGAGGAACGGTGACGTCTAGAACGAGATCTTTCGCTCCATCGCTTTTTTCCACAGATCCATAGGTAGCTTCCACGATTACGAGACCTAAAGCCGAAAACCATCAGTACGAAACCCGAAAGTGACCTGGGAGGCAGACCCTGCTTTGAGGTCTCCACTTGTTTTGACCTCCCCGCGGTGTCTTTGAGAAGCTCTACTACTGCTAGAGTCTCCCGTCTTAGACCGGAATCTTCCTCCAACGCTTGCCGGGCAGCACGAATAAATCTAGGAGTGAGGACATGCAGGTCAATCGATTGTGACAGGTCAGTCAATGTACAGGCAGGCGCGAAGGGCTTACATTAGGCGTTGCCGGCGGCGGCGAGGTTTGATAATAAACTGGTGACCGAGAAGTAAGGCGGTCGAAGGTACAAGAACAGTCCAGAATGCCAGAGAAACGTTATACTCGAGTGACATTACGATCGGAAATGATACCCGCTGTTCCATGTGCGTGGCACTGGGAGATACATGACTTAGCATCTTGTCCTGACAATAGAAGGAATCCACCAACTCCAGCCTCATGACTGTGCCCATTGGAGTAAGGATAGTGGAAGCACTGATCTGTGTAGTATCGTTCGACCACGATCCTGAGCATACGTACTGGATCCCAGAAAGGCCGCACTCAATGCCTAACTTTAACTGCAGTGCAAGTTCTGAGAAGGTCACACCCCATTCCCCGACTAGTTTCGGTAAAACGGACTCAAATGTCAGACCAAACGACTTATGTGTGGTTCCAATATTCAGTCCAGAACTGGAAGGGGGAATTGGACTACCTGGAGGACAGGACTCAAGGGATCTCAGACCGAATATGGATGGAAACAGAAAATTGAGCGAAAAGGATGGTTGCCTGCCGATGTGGAGCTCGAGGGAAGCTGTCTCTAGGCGCCTGTGGAACAGCTTCCGCGTAACAGCGAGGGTCAGGGAGGGGGGCAAAGGACTTGGCAAAGCTGGCGCGTAATCCGTTTGAATCGTGATGGTATTGCCATTTTCGCAATATGTACCCTTTAGCGTGAGGAAATTCGGTCGCAACATTGAGATCATGACCTAAGGTGATCCATGGTGATAAGATGTTTATGTTCATTTGAACAATAAAGCAGCCTGCCTCTGATGCCAAACGTGGGGAGAATTGATGACGGAGAGTTCCCAACAGCATGCAATTAACACTCCTTTCTTGGCTGAGCATGCGAGACTCGAGCGTAAAATCAGTCCCCGTGGCAAGCTTTTTCTATAAGCGAACATGTGGTATCCAGAAAGGATCATCGAAATGGTTACAGAACGTACTTGTGCAGAATGGCGCAACTGGAAACTCAGCAACCTGACATCTTTGAAACGGTGCATAATTCTACGTGGGACGGTATCTTCTACTGATCCCACGTATGGACCAAATAAAGATGAAGCATCTATGCCACACGTCAACCACCCCTTTGGTAGGACTTGACTATTTAGCTTTTCATAGTGCTTGTCCCATTGGAACTGCGCTAGTAGCTCTCGGATCTACAAGGGTATGATTTGAGTTGTGCAACATTTTGAGAAGAGAACGAAACCCACTTCTTCACGGGGTTTAGACCGCACTTCAGAGGGCCACCTGACAGCAAGACCTTCTTCACCTACATGACAGTTGAGGATATGTAACCGCAAAGGGATAGACGTCATGCGGACCTAACGTGTCATATACCTCTCTAAAGCAATTCCGTCAGCTAGTGGGTCGACATAAGAAAGTAGCCGCCGATTACCGCAAGAATGTATCTGACAAAACTGGACGGGGGTGTGACACAATTCGGGGACAGGAGTAGACGTGCTCACCTTGGTAGGCCTTCTGAATCTCAAGGAATTTTTTGGTCGCTATTGCTTTCGAACGTTCGTCATGCTGTTTGTCAGGGTGGAAAACAAGAGACAAGGCTCGATGGCGTTCGTTGATTTCGGCTTGCGACGCGCCTTTGTTCAGATTGAGTACGGAACTTATGGAGTCGTATGAATGGAAATATGTAGCGCATAAAGCCATCAATACTGACTAGAAAAAATCTCTCTCTGGCACGGTCTCTGAATTCACAGTGTTCGAGTCAGAGTTCATGACCGTGTCATTCAAATTCAAAAGTTGTTCAAAAGACAAGGATATCAAGGGAGGGCCAAGGAGAAAACAGTGGGGTCAACCTGGGGTCAACTAGACTTTGCAGTCTTGAAGTTCTAAATGATTGCTGGCGGTGGCTGGTATGAGCTGCAACCGTGTGACTTAACAGATGTTGGTCACGTCACGACCGTCACATGTGTTTAGCGTTCAGCATGTGATTTTTAGTAAATTTTACTCGCGTGCCACAAAATAATTGGGGCCTATGTTCGTTACTGATAGATCTCGGATGTATGTGACGAGAGATCCAGCGAGCTCTGGAACGACATCCAGTTAACTCCCACTTATGTCCATCTCCCACAGTTCCCTCGTAAGATTCCACACCTTGACAACCCCCGTTCCCATACTGCGTTCGGATCACCGTGAGGTCTGGTCCTTTGAATTGACATGGGACATACTTAGCATTGGAGACGTCCTCCAATTTCGTCCACATGGCACCGAATGTCAGAAGGGAGGTTGGTCCAGGATCACCGCCATTGATCAGCTCTTCCATATCGGACCTCTCCTGATGCATGTCGCCTTGTCTCAAGGGTGGTGGACGTTCTCCGCCTTCTAGAATAACCCATTGCGTTCTGTATGTTTTCTTGATGTGCGAAAACACGTGCACGACATCGCCTACGAAATTGATTTCCTTGATTCGTAGGGCGTTTGTTCCAGACTTGTTCCTGTCGTTGCCATACGGCGGCACTGCGGACAAGATGAGACATGAGAGCAGCTCGTTGGGTACTTTTATCATCACATCGCGAGAAATTGCTTTAGAGACGTTAGCCGACGTGGGAAATTCGTACAGTCCTGCGAGAAGACCTGGTGGAGTTTGATGTAAATAGAAGGCATATATCAAACCGCCGAAGTGAGTACAGTGACGCTGGTAAGGATACATACCGCCTTCTGGCCTCTTGACGAGTAAAAACCATCTCTCGTCTGTTTCTAGGTTCCGACGCCACTCGATGACGTTGACAATGTCCAATTCATCTCTTGATTTTTTGCGTTCGACTTTCATCGGATACGAGGTAACGTCGCCATCGCCATGCAACGGCGCACAAAGAGTGCATTCATCCTCGATGTCGGGAATATCCGTGGACTGTATGAAATCCAGTTCAGTGGAATAAACGCGCCCACATCCACGATAATAACCTTTTGAGAGATAGCATATGCTTGGCACCAAGCACGAAGCGGGCATGTTTCGCAGTCTGGTTCACGGACTTTGCAGACGGTGCTCCCCAGTTCAATAAGGGCCTGATTGATATCTCCAGCATACAGAGTAACTTCCATCGACGTTCCCTGTACAGCGGTTTTCCCAGACTGTGGCAACACTGAGTTCCCTTGGATCTGACTGTCAGTATTGCTAAATTGGTAGGCGGGCGAAACGAACCCTTGCCAGAGTCTATTCGAACCATCGCAGTAGCCGCATTCCACAATACATCAAGAGTTGCCTTCGCTTTAGGCGGGGCATGCACGGCCAGAAATCTACTAAGCAGTCGATGGACATTGCCGTCAAGCTTCGCAGCTAGTCAGAACGATGGCTAGATGTTGATATGAAGATCTCACGACCGGAACGCGCTCGCCATATGCGATTGAGCAGATAGCGCCAGCACTATATCGACCGATTCCTGGGATGTTAGCTTCCATGTCTTTCGCGTTGTCAGGTAGTTTGCCGCCATATTTTTCGACGGCTTTCTGAGCACCTGCTAGCAATCGACTGGCTCTGGAATAATATCCAAGGCCTTTCCACAATGCGTTAACTTCGTCGATACTTGCAGCTGCCTAGCACATGAATATAAGCGGCTCAGCAGCCGCGATGTGATTTGCACCCACCAGGTCACTGATTGTAGGAAATCTAAACGGAGGTATTAGGCCCGAGAAGCGGAAAAAGGCAACTCGCGACGCACTTTTCCATCCAACGGGTATAGTAGGGAATAACTGTGGAGACCTGAGTTTGCTGAAGCATGATCTCCGATACCCATACCTACCCAAAGAATCATTTATAGCCGATTCTAAAGGAGATAGGAGATACAAAACACACCTCGTACGCTCTCTGAGCACGTTCCTCAATCCCCTGAGAAGGATCGTAAGATTTTCGCCATGGCATACCGCGGGAGGTGTGCACACCAGCATACCACCGTAAGAGCGCGGCGCGAATTGGGCCGGGCGATCGTATGTCATGAGACGACCTGGAGTGTGAGGTATTGCTGCTGTGGTTGATTGTATGCTTGCCGTGCTCAGTGGGATCATGCCTCGACTTATACTTTTTACGGGTCTTCCGTTTCGATGTGTCCTTGTGGCTCGACACGCAAGAATCATCGGAGAAAGCTTCATCCTCCGAGGCGTCAGCATGTCCAGGACGTGCCTTGGTCCTATCAGCTCGGTCTGAGAGACGGCGCTTCCTCATGACAGCTCGCGATGTGTCTGGCGATGTTACGCGAATGACGTTTGTCCGTCGTAGCCTGGCAAGCCCGTCTTGTAGTATTAGTGAAGTAGTCGTTCACTACATAATCGCTTGCTCACGACTTTCATAATCGAACAATGTCACGTGCTGAGTGTAGACAATATAGAGGAAAACGCTCGTTTTGCACACAATGAGCTGTTTTCTGGCAAATTGACTTCCAACATCTTGTTGGTATACTGTAGACACGTGAATATAGAAAATAGTCAAAATATGAGAAACCATTTAGGAAACTCGTTGATTGTTTTCATTCGTTCCAGACATGGCACCAGAGCCGGAATTTATGGCGGAGGAATTCAAAGTAGTTACAAATTTGCCCCAAGACAATTGTCAAGACCATTTGGTGTGACCGAGTACTAGGTCACGCACAGTACACACCCAAATGACATCCCCATACCCACAAATGTTTCAGCGTTGAGTATGGTCTTTGCCACCCTGCAATATTTACCCATATCCAGGTGTATGTAACGGTAAATGTTTTTCCAAATATTCTGCAGATAAAGAAAGATCTACATATGCCGTCTACATGGGGAGTCCCTGATGCCTAAGTGTGATCACACGACAAGTCACAAGAACACATACAACTTAGTACAAGAGCAGTGCCATAACCGGCTGGCATGGCTATGATTCTCTCTTGTCCTTCGGCTGTATGTTTGCAGTATCATTCCAACCAACAGGTCACTTGTGAGAAAAGCAGAGTACAATGTCACCTCGCCCACCCTTGTACTACGTTGGACCGATTGTCTTCGACCGCCAGCGAAGCCCCACTGATCTACTTTGGTGGTTCGTGAAGCTTTATAGCTTAAGCCAAAGGGACTCGGAACTCGATGGAATCTCATGAAGTGACGCCTCTCCCTCTAGGACTTACCGCGCGGCTTTCTCCTGAGCTTCACGACAGAATTATCGACCATCTTCACTCTTACAAACGCAGTCTTTCAGCTTGTAGCATTGTGTGCCAATCGTGGTTCCCCGCATCTCGTTACCATCTCTTCCACAATGTCAACCTTTCACCGAATTTGGTTAGCTTCCTATTCTCGTCTCCTCATGCCATGGAAACCATAACACCGTACATCCACGACGCCGCACTAGGCGGTGCCTGGGTATCGGAACAGCAGAGCGCATTTGACGTTGTCATATCATTCCTGTTAAAGCTTGAACGCTGTCATGGGCTGTACCTGGAGACGTGGAGTTGGGACTTCCTCAGCAAATCCTCGAGGGATCTACTCTTAATGTCAGAAGGGTTTTTTTTTCAAAACATCACAAGTATTCATTTGAAGTATATCCGGTTTCCTTCGTTTCCTCTGCTGGTCGAATTTCTTGGTGGATTTCCAGCGCTGGAGGTCCTTTCGTTTGACAACGTGACATGGAATTCTGACGAAGACCGTTCTTCCCCGCAACCATCAGGCCAAGCCCAGGTGTGCTTTTCCCGACCCCTGCGCTTGACGAACCTGTATGTCCGGTCTTGTCTTGTTGAGCCCATTCTATCATGGCTTTTCCCCAACCACCCCAGTTATGATGATTTTGATGGGCGAGAATCTTCCGGAACCCTCGTCACTGCCCTTTCCCTTCCCGAAATTCTGCCGGAAGAGTTGAAGGTTGTTGGTCGTGTTCTGCGTGCTCTGGGCACTTCTCTTCGGCATTTGGAGTTGGGCTTTTTGTCACTGACTCTTGATAACTCTGATAACATCAGTAAGGTTTCTAATGCATGATTTTCGGCGATGTGTTGTTCAATCGTTGCTGTTTTAGGTCTTCCTGGGCTGGTGGATCTTTCTTATAATACGAATTTGCGTCAAATCTATGTTCATCAACTCACACTTTATCACTTTGCCCTCGGCTCCTCTCCATCCTCTTCCCCAGGCAGCTCGGCTCTCCTCACACACTCGAGATCCTATTCACCATACTACTGGCTCGTTCCAATGCTCTCCGGAATTCTTTCTTCTCATCTTCAGGAGCTAGTCCTTATTGTATGGCTCAGCGCAGAATCCCAGCTGGAGCTGATTGATTGGGTGGCCATGAACAAGCTTCTCTTGAGTCCCCCGTTTTCCAGCTTACAGAGGGTCAGATTTGAAGTCATGGGAATGGGTAGAGACCGGGATCTACTCAGATCCTGGCTTTCGATGCGATTGGACCGGTGGACGGTAGCAGATGCGGACTTGACAGTGAAATTTATTGACGGATACTAATCATACTATGGGCCCTCGCTGGTTCGTATTCATATTTCACTCCCTCTTATCACTTGCTATGACTGTTTACGACTATCCTAGACCGGCATAGTCATGTAGCGCTAACTATCTCTGATCTACCCCATCAAATCTGTAGCCAGTATCACCCATCTCATTTGCCTCTCGACCTCTTGATTGTATTTCTAGTTGCTTTTTCATGGCATTCATCATTCACTATCGATATATATATATACGTGCTCAGACAAAGTCCGATATGATTTCCAGTTCATCGTATGTGGGGAACCGACGACGGCACAGAGTCACAAGAGGGAAATATGAGTCGTGAGCAAGATAACCATACTCAAGCGATCGATGTATTGCGTATGGGTACATGTCCATTACCACACATGATCGATGAGTCTCGAAGATTAACGGTATTTCGCTCGCAACACCCTCTTCTCGGTTATCAATTGATCATGGGCATTTATTGTGGTGGGGAAAGTCTGTAGACCTCAAGCGTAGAAATAGAGGGAAGGGATTTTCGAACACGGCTGAAATCATGCGATGGACTTAATGGACACAGCACTGAGCACCGAATAGGTAGATGATTAAGAAACGTAAGAGCGTCTTGAGCCAGGGATTTCTAGAAGAACCGCATCGGTAAGCCTGAAAAATCGATGTTGTAGGACTTGCAGTGAGGAGCATCGTGGAAATGCAATTGCATATTATGAAACCGCTGACTCTTAATTGGTGTATGAGAAGACGTGCCCGTAGGGCAAGTGTTGAAGAGTAACGTAGGACGCTGACATGAGGACTTACGAGATGATCCAAATCCTGCCCCTTATCGGTTTGACAAGTGGACGGCCGACCGTGATGCAGAATTGGGGGTCCAACTTGAACATTTCTGAGTGACGGCCAGTCATAGTTTGCTTCTACGCTGCTCAGCACGGAGGCCAAAAATGAGGATGCTGGTGACTGAAAAGTTGAAACATAAATTGCGAGTACTTAGATTCTGATACGATCAATCATTCTCGATGTCTGAAACTTGGACAGTTACGTAAGCGCCGCCACGTCGTTACTTATAGGCTTGCCCTTAGTTTTCTAGGATTCCCCACTATGGCCTCTCGAATCAGTATCGCCCGCCCTCAGACAAATACCTTCAGCTCAGATCCTCATGGTCTGTCAAATTCTCGGCCATCTTCAGGCTACCGCGCAGCCAACCCCGATGACCCACTGGAAAAGCTCCGCGCAATCAGCCAACAAGTTGAGGACAACATTGAGATTTATTCCCAACCATTGAAACCCCATTTACCGGCCATTGGTCGCTTCCTGATTGTTGTAACCTTCTTGGAGGACGCGATAAGGATTATGACCCAGTGGGGGGACCAAATCTGGTACCTGCAACAGTGCGAAATTCACACTCATTGCCACAGTTCTGGTGGCTGACGCTTTACTTAGACACCGAAAATTTCCTTGGGGAATATCCCATTTCTTCCTTCTAATCAATATCATTGTGAGCATCTGACTCTTTCCTTCTGCGTTCATACTGACGTGCACTTTCAGACCATGCTGAGCGGCTCCTCTGCTGTCATCCTCAAACGCTACACAGAATATGCGGTTGCTGGTCTTCTCGCCGTTGTAGTCATCCAGGGATTCGGTTACGGCCTCATATTTGACCTCAATTTCTTCCTCCGAAATCTGAGCGTCATCGGTGGTTTGTTCATGGTGTTTAGTGATTCTATGGTCTCAAGAAAAGCACTGTTCGCTGGTCTACCCACCCTTAGTGAAACTGACCGCAAGAAATAGTACGTGAAAACCTTTCGTTTTCCAACCAACTCATTGAACACAGTACTCCAGCTTCCTTCTTGCTGGCCGCGTGCTGCTGATCTTCCTCTTCCTAGGCTTCATTCTTCAAGGTGAATGGAGCATCATTCGGGTGTTTGTGTCGATCGTTGGTCTTGCCGCATGCATAATGGTCGCCATTGGCTTCAAAGCTAAATGGTCTGCTGCGTTCCTCGTGCTCGTATTAAGCATCTTCAACGTTTTTGCAAACAACTGGTGGACTGTGTCAAATGCGCATCCTCAGCGCGATTTTCTGAAGTATGTCTTGCCTGCGTCTCTTAGATCTTCATGACTCATACCATTTTTCAGGTATGATTTCTTCCAAACACTCTGTGCGTATCTCTATCGTTTGTATCTTGATCTGATTCTACTCATTGGTTCCTTTCAGCCATCGTGGGTGGTCTAATCCTTTTGGTCAACATGGGGCCCGGTGAGTCTTATCATACCTGTTGTAGTATCTTTTTTTCATGTCCTGTTAGGCGGCCTTTCGGTGGATGAGAAAAAGAAGACATATTAAGGACATGACTGCTGCATGTGTCGTCTATTATTGCCTGAATTCAGCGTGTCGTCAGCAAACAGTGTTTTGGCACCTCGGCGTATTTACCATATAATTATGACTTCCTATCCTAGAAAATAAGCTTAGTGGCGCTTTGTTGGATGAGCCACGAACGGGTACTATATGCACTAACATCTGAGCTGGCTAGCAAGAGAAAAACATGGAGAGTAGTCATGCATGGGTCGCTCCAGAAGGTCTTGTACTTCAAAATGTGCGCCTTGCTTGACAGTTAATACTAGTTAATGATTGCTTATGCATTGAGCGCCTTATTCTATCAAAACACTGCTTTTAAGGTTTGGAATGCAGCTGCCTTGTTTGCGAAGGAGGCCCCCTCCTGGGCGCCACACAGCCCCATCATTGTTGTTCCGCAGAACAAGATGAAAGCAAGTTGTTGACAAGGCTGATGCTTGTCTTCTCTCCTCAAGGCCTTCACGTCTGAACCAATGCACAGTTCGCAGAGACATCCTGCATGCTGGCTTGGTAACCGTCACTTCACAATCTAGGAGACAAGAAAGTCGCAGGGGGAGCTTACAACGTCTAGGTGTCTTCGTTACCAGATGATTGCTTTTGTGTTGAACCTATATAATGACCCCCACCGTCTGGCAAACTGTTCCATCTGACATCACATCAACGTCTTCACGATGAGCATCAGTAGACTGCCTGGCGATCTTCTCCTGGATGTCGCTTATCAAATAGACGACGCTGAGGCGTTGTTGAACATAGCTCAAGTACGTTCTACGGTTCGCCCTGGCGCCAAAAAAATCACTAAAGCAATTTTGCCAGGTTTGGAGGCCAATGCGAGCCATGATTACTAGTGGACAGGCCACCGATCTGGAAGCTAAAGTGCGCTTGAAGGAGGCAAAAATGATTGCAGGCCCGAACACTGCACATTTGCGCCGCGGGCAGGGTTATCGAGCATTCATATCGAAGATCTTGCAATACTCAATGGGATGGTCGGATCTGCAGTGGGCATCCGAAAAGATTTTTGTGCTCCCTACTGCTGCTGATGCACAGTGGAACGAGGGAACAATGCCCGCAGATCTAAGCTTCGCGGGTGAGTCTGGAGGTTGCATATATAACGTACTTTACATCCCAGCATCCTGGCATTGCGAGTTGTCTATCTCGAGGCCTCCCTCAGACCGTACGGGACGACCAGTTACACAGTTCAAATTCATTGTTGCCTTTTCTATCATGGCAGTGGCTATCGATGTCGCTGCGAAGGAAGTGGTGCTTCTAGAGAGGTTCTCTTTTATCACTATCATACCCAGAGGCACTGACGGCGCTGAGCCTCGACAGACCGCAAAATGGTGATGCTACACTCCATTTCTACGACTTCGACGGCCGGGTGCTTCGATCGCCATACTTGTGGCATGCCAACTGGTTCTGTGAAGTGATCGTTCGCCAGTTCGAGGTAGTGGACGGTATGTTGGGCCTTTTGACTTCGCTAGCGTTTGAAGTGAGCACACATGTCTTCCTGTTACAATTGTTACGAATCTTTTGTAGCCAAAAGGGTGGAGTCTGTTTCTGGATTGGAAAGATCCTCAAGGTCAACTGCAGTGGGTGAGTCTGGCCTATCTCTCTCCATCCTCGCCGGATCCATACCAGCTCCGTAGCCTCATACAACCGGAGACGGGGACCATTGGAGCTTTCAATTCATCAAGAGAGATCTAGTTCTCATCTCTGAAAAATCACACCATCCGCAAAACAATAGGCGGGCTGCCCACTTGCGACTGGTGCCCTTGTCTTATGATTATCGTGTCACTCAGGATCCTCAGAATAACTGGATACGGGAGTTACCTTTAGCAGGCCTTCAGCCCTATGAGAGGGTACTCAAAGCAACTCTAGTCCCATATGTCGCGCCAATCCAGGGCCAAAAGCTTGATCATGCAGCCCCATTTTGTTTCGACCCTTCTCAACGGCTCATTGGCATCAAATATGAGTTTCAGAGATCATGGGGCGAGGTTCAACACATCCTAGAAATAGCTCAAATCGGTCATGAAGACATACACCTATTGCAATCCTTGAAATACGCGGCCAGACATCAAATTGCGGGGGACTACGTGTTCATAGGAAGGCACCTCGTGTGGCCGATGCGGATCAGCTCTGACGAGGGGCGCAAAGGGTTGTATATCCGTTCGGTTGATTTCAGCATGACCCCGAGACCGTCGTTACCTCCTCGGACATCCAACCGACACCCTAAGGCTGAGAAGAAGTGGGTCGTGGTCAAAGATGGCATCCAAAACAGAAATCCGCAGTTGCCTCAGCTTTATGTAACCACGACCGTCAACCCTCCCCGGGGCACGTTTAAAGCGATCTTTACGCAGGACAACATAATATTCCTCATGGTATGTACAGTCAAGGATTGCTTGTTTGTTGATTTACACTTCCGATGAACAGAACGGCGACTGGATCGGAATGCGAGATTATCCAATTTGCGCTTTATCGTACAACTTCTAGACCTGCCGCCTGCCATTTTCTCTTGAGCTAGACTGGGAGCTGTGGGATTTCACCGCAGCCGAATCATACAGACGACTGTTTCTCCTCGTTGGCTTGCCATTATCTCTAACTATGTATCGATTATGTGTCTAGTTTTCTGTGTATTCCTACCAACTGAAGCCTGAATTTCAAATGTATGGACCTTGGAATTGACATTGGTGCTTTCTGTTAAACTCAATGCAAAGATGGAGACATGTCGTGATAGGAATGTGCAGTGCCATGGTCCTAGCTATTCAATTCTAGCGAGTGATGTTAAGCCACTGGGAACGTGTTGTCTTTGTGCCAGGAAGCGTCGAACTTTATATGCGCTGGCTCACTTGTTCTGTTGTACTCTTACCTACGGTGATAGAAATAAAAGTCTAGATCGGTTAGCACCCATTCCCATGTCGATAATCAAGCCATCATTGCCACATCCCAGAATTCTTTCTCCAGTAAGGTACATCTCGCCCAGACAGCACGCCACTCTGCAAGTCGCAGTGGTGACGGAGGATCGGCGACTGCTCGCTCTTCGATAAGCACTAGAAAAGCAAGTCAGTCACTGGATTCCTAGTATTTGGTGATACAGGAAAAGAAATTCACCCAGACCCATCTTGACGGCATTCTGATATTCAGCCCCAGAATAGTCTTCGATCCACCGTCTGTAAGGATTTCCTTCCATTTTGACCCAGCTGTCGGGCAGCGATGCCTGCTTCTGGAGCCAGAGACCCACTTCACCGTATCCTAGCAGGCAGGCAAGGAGAGCCATAAGGAGCTTTGTACTATCTCCTGGGAAGGCGGTCAGCGAAAACATTTATCCTGACGTGGCAATAACACAAACCTGTGAGCCCAACATCGATCAGATAGGCTCCGTATGCTGTCGTAGCCGGATCCTC
The DNA here is from genome assembly GCA_003316345.1 of Tricholoma terreum. NCBI lineage: Eukaryota > Fungi > Basidiomycota > Agaricomycetes > Agaricales > Tricholomataceae > Tricholoma > Tricholoma terreum. The sequence continues at coordinate 18,083 of QFEU01004558.1, read as the reverse complement.
AGGTATGGTTTCTAATTCTCCATCTGTGATACCGAATGATGCGCAGAATGATCGATGAGTTGCGACCTCGTGTACAATGTTGATGATAGTCTGTGTTGCCTTTTCGATGGATGTGAAAGATGAAGATTTAGCAGCTAATAGCCTGGGGTGACGGAGAATATTCAGTTCAGGTCGGTAGAGAGCTGATTTATACAAACCCGTAGGCTCGGGCGTAATATTTTAGGTAGATATAATCTTGCCTGCATCACTGATCAAGCGCCACTCCACCAAGAAAGGAGCGATGACGAACGTGATGAAATGAGTGAATGATTGCCGGGAAAGCGTTCCCGCACCGAGCTGTTTGACGAATTGGTGTTCAACGTATGCTTTCCAGTCCCGCGCATTCCACTGGATCAACATTCGAGTCAAAGGATGACGATTGCGTGTCGTAGGCCTGTATTATCCATCAGCGGCGGATGTGCATGCGAAATTATCACTCACTGAGAGATTGTTCGCGCTACCACTGCATGCAGATGATTGAGTGGGCCATGTCCTTCGCCTATAGGCTGCGCAGTCTCGATTGCATGATATGTGTACACAATAGCCTTCTTGACGGCTTCCTTGACTTAACATACGCGTCAACGGAACGTGTAGGGCGAAAGTTAACTCTGAAAGTACTCACGGTCATTGCCGAGAGCTAACTCTGCCGCGATCGCAGCACTGAGCGTGCAGCCCGTTCCATGGGTACTCGTCGACTCAATACGGGGTCTAACAAAGAGTGTAAAATCCCCTCGTTCCAGGAGAACATCTACAACGAGTCGATCAGAGTGGTCTTCATCACCCCCTTGTTGTAGGATTTCCATGTTTTCATCGAAGATTCCATATCGGACGACGTCGATATGAGGTCGCTCGCGAGACAGGCGGGCCACATCGGCAGCTGAAGACATTATATGCCCACCTTTGAGAAGAGCGGCATGCGATCCCAACCGGATCAGGTTCAGGGCTGCCGCAAGCATCTCTTCGAGGTTGGAAATCTGCGCAGGGATCTGCCTGTGGGACAAAAGAAACTCTGCCTCCTGCTTATTCGGCGTAATAAGTCTAGCCAAAGGGAACAAATTGTCGATCAAGACGTCAATGGCTAATGGGTCTAAGAGAGTGTGGCCGGAAGTGGATACACAGACGGGGTCGCAAACTAGTGAGGGAGGTGTGGAGTCTTGGTAGTGGGAGCTGAGTGCCTGGACAACAGCTCGCGTGTTATCGGCATCGTACAGCATGCCAGTCTTCATGGCATGGATCTGTATATCACTGAGAACCGAACGTATCTGTTGATCTCCTGCATTGAAAATGCCTTCCAAAGAAAAAACACGCTGCTTGACTGACTTGCTGCCCTACAAAAGCAGGAGGAGCAGGATGTATATCTTGCACCCCAGTCGTGTTTTGGGACGTTAATGCAGTTATCACAGTGGCACCATAACATCCATGAGCAGCAAAGGTCTTCAAATCGGCCTTTCGAAAAGGATTAATTGAAAATAGCAACTCAAAGGCCGGTGAAATTACCTGGATACCAGCCCCGCCACTCGAGTCCGATCCTGCAATTGTGAGGACAGAAACTGACATTGATTGTAGACCAGTACACGTGATCTGGTATTTTTCTTCCTTTTCCCAGCATGGGGGCAGACATCAAGGTGTACACCGTCAACGGCGCTGCCGCAGGCTCTTCCTCATCCTTGCCAGATTGGCTAACGCGAAAACGAGCCTCAGCCAAGGGAAAAGGCAGACGAGCTGCCCGAGAACATGTTGAGGGTACTGTTGAACTCATTCAGGGGTTCGAATTTTCAGAGGCTAGTAACCGCATAAAAACTACACGGGATGGGCATCATGCTATTGCTACTGGGACTTACAAGCCCCAAATGCGAGTCTGGGACCTCGATCAGCTTTCTCTCAAATTCGAGCGACACACAGACGCCGAAAATGTGGATTTTGTTGTGCGTGAGTTGTCCTTCGTAGTGGCTTGCCCAGCTGCCGCACTGTCTCTGACATGTAGGGCTCTGAACTGTCTAGATGCTATCTGATGATTGGACGAAATCAATACATCTCCAAAATGACCGAACGATCGAGCTACATACTCAAGGCGGTTTTCATTACCGTACCCGGATACCTCGATTTGGGCGCTCGCTCGCATACCACCTTCCTTCATGTGATGCCTACTTCTCCGCTTCCGGGAGTGAAATATATCGTCTAAACCTCGACCAAGGACGTTTCATGACTCCTCTCAATCTGCGGGGCCAGGACGGTTCCTACGACATACCGGGCGTCAACACAATCGATATCAACCCAGCTCATCAGTTACTGGCATTTGGGATCGAAGGAGATGGTACCGTCCAATTTTGGGATCCTCGTTCGCGTTCGAGCGTTGGAATTTTACGTCTGCCAGCAAGTAGATTGTTGCAGACAGGAGCAGCAGGAGCAGATTGGGACTTGGGCTTGTCTGTCACAGCAATATCATCCAGAACAGACGGCTTGTCATACGCTATCGGAACATCTACCGGTCATACGCTATTGTACGATATTCGTGCCGCAAAGCCCTTTGCGACGAAGGATCAAGGATATGGGCTGCCCGTCAAAAATGTCGTTTGGATCGAGGGTGGCAGTAGAATGGCTGGGGATGGAATGGTCCTCAGTGCCGACAAGAAAGTCATCAAAATCTGGGATCGGAATTCCGTACGTTCTTATCCATGAGGACCTTGCTCACTTGTTCATGCTCTGGTTCTGAAGGCTGCAACTAATTTTGTTTCCATCACACCCGCACAAGACCTGAATCATGTACACCACGTCCCTACTAGTGGCTTGCTTATGCTAGCTAACGAAGGCATCCAAATGGGCGTGTACTATATTCCCCAGCTTGGACCCGCTCCACGATGGGCCAGTTTCCTGGAAAATATCACAGAGGAGATGGAAGATCAAACCGTTCGTTCTGTATATGAGGACTATAAATTCGTTGAGAGAAACGAATTGAAGACGTCAGTGTCTCATTCACTCACTCACGATGATACCTCATGTCATTAACACAGACTCGGCTTGGATCACCTGGTTGGCACCGCTGCTCTTAAACCTTATATGCATGGTTATTTCATGTCCCTCAAACTTTACGATGCTGCTCGCCTCATCGCCAACCCATTCGCATATGCCGAGTACCGTGATAAGATGGTCCGGGATAAGATGGAGAAAATGGCGGAGACACGTATACGTACGAAGAAAGAGGTTGGTGTCAAGGTGAATAAAGCCCTGGCCGAAAAGATACTACGCGAGGAGGAGAAGGCAAAGAAGCGGGAACAAAGAAGAAAGCAGAAGTCTGAGGCAACAGAAGCGGAGATGGATGTCGATGAGGAGCATCAAGAGCTGGCTGAGAAGCCGAGTATTCTTAGCGATCCTCGATTTGCTGAGGTTTTCAAGAATCCAGAGTTCGCGATTGATGAGAACACCAGGGAATATGCATTGCTAAATCCCTCCGCTGCAGCGCAAAAGAAAAGCGGAGAAAGAGGGAAGACAGCTGTCGAGGACGAGGAAGAAGAGAGCGACAAACTTTCTTCGGATGGGTTGGGTGAGAGCGAGAGCGAGAGCGACAACAATGATGATGGGAGTGATAGCAGCGATGCGGGCGGTACGCGTTCTCTTTTGCATTCTTCTTCTCAAAGTTCTCAATGTTACAACAGAACTCACCAAATTTGACCCTCGAACTCGGCCGGGACAGAAGAATGTCCGTGCCCAGGAGGCGTACGACCGAACACGCGAGCGAAATCGCGTTTCCAATGTCAATCTTGTCCCTATGCGTGCGCAGAGCAGCGCGAACGAGTCCCGAAATACCAACAAAAATGCTACGTTCGGCCAGCGACGGATAGAAAGGATAGGAACGACCTCATCACGTGGAAAGCGAGGTTCCTTAGAGCCTCGAGTCAGTGGAGACGCCGGTATGGAAATGAGCTGGGTGCCGTCTTCGTCGTCTGGGCCTAGAGATGAGGATGATAATCTGGTGTCTGGCGGAGGCCGGCCATCGAAGGTTGAAGGCCGTGAGAGAAAGAAGGGTGTTGCAACATTCGGTGCTGGCATGGAGAGGGGAGGAGAGGAACACGGTCAGATGAGCGAGAGCGATCGGAAGGGAAGGACAGAGAGACGCAAAGGTGTACGCAGTGGTAGCAAAAATGTCTTCAGGAAGATGGACACATAGCAATGGAGCGGTCGCCTTGTTTGTTCCTTCCTTTCACGTATATCTTCCATGCTACTATAATGGCATCCGCCTACCACCGACCACTACAGTCGACCTGACGTTCAGCCCTGGCACCGCGAAGGGAGTTATACTCAAATAAGTACGAGGGACAGATTCCGCATTGCGGTGTCCAAACCCTGAAGTCATGCATCATGGCTAACAACATCAACTCACAACTTGTATGGTTAGCTTTCTATATCCCAGAGATCAAGAGCTTCCTCCCCAGCTTCGTGAGATAAAGGATAGATGTATTGTGCTTAAACGTGAAAAAACAGGCGCTTGCAAGGATAAACGAAGCATTACTCGACCCTACGTTCCCTATCATCTTACTAGATCGCGGTCCTGATCTCCGACATTTGTGGGAGAGAGGCATGGCAGGAATTTGAGGCAATAAATGTAGGGAGAAACGTCCGATTATTGAACAAATCTGCAATGATGGGATAGAGAGAGTGAGCATCATTTCAGCCATTGTCTAAATCTCCGTCCAAGTTGCTCAACTCCCAGGAAAGACAGAGGATTGGTAACTTGAGTTTCCATGAATTCCGTGGCTAGAAGTATGGAAGCCGCATTTCTAATCCATAGAAACTGACCTACGGGACATATACCAACTTGAAAGGCATTTCAATGCGCTGGAACCCAAGCACAAGCGGAAGAATTTCGGTGGCCATATGTTTAGATTACTGTTAACTTTCTGGATATTTTTTGGAGCCTATACTCTGTTACACGCTGTATATAATGCTTGCATACCAGGATAGTCCTTCTATTATCAATGAACCATGTTGGGCCACCAGAGTATGACAATAATCATAATAAACTTTGCGGATGACCACAACGCATTATCATGGCTTTACAGCGACTTTGACTGCTTCCTTACTGTTCATCCTATCTAATGCTTTCTGATACTCCTTGACCGTAAAAATGTCGGTGACCTGAAGGAGGATGGGGCTGGTTGAGCCACAAGATTAGAGTGATCATCCAGCACTCACCATCCCCTTGACTCTAATTTTACCACTATCCAAGTATGCGACTGCACGCGGAAAGCAATGCGTTTGTGCGAAGGAGCCTATGATCTGCGGTACAGGATTGAGTCTCACTACCAGTGATGACCTATGGAACTAACATTGATTTCATCGCCAAAGATCTTCGACGGTGCCCAATGAACGAGGGAACTATTGGAGTAAACTCCATAGATCATTAGGGTTCCTCCTCTGCGAACATAGTGGATCGCAGCATTGGCCACTTTCTCTGAACCTGTCGCCTCAACCTGCAGGTTCACGGGGGAACAAAGAGGGCTCTTGAGCCGAAGAATGTCGCTGAAAGATTTCTACGCACGACAATATCAAAACCATGTGGATTTGCCCTCGTAAGTTCTGCCCATTGTGGTTCGGGCTCGACCCTGTCAAGTTCAATGTACTCGTCGCCGCAATCAAGATCTCTGGCGACCTTGGTTTTTATTCCACGGTTCGCTGCGATGACCACTCTGGAGGCACCATTCAACTTTAAGAGCTGGGCCAGAATGAGACCTAGCGTAAAAATAGTAAAGTTGAAGTACAGCACGACTTCAAGGGTGCAAGAAGACCTCACCAGTAGGACCTGCCCCGAGGACCAGCACCTCAGCGCCAACGGGTGGCTTGAGCTTATCAAGTCCATGTATAGCGCAAGCAGCTGGCTCTACAAGTGTAGCCTCCTCGTCGGAAAGGTTGTAAATTTTGTAGACTTTCTTGCTCTGTCTATAAAAAAAATTGATGAAGGCTCTCCATCTTCAAAGTCAAGTATACTTACACAGCAACGTATCCCGCAAATCCTCCCGGTAGGGTGACGCCTAAACTTTCAAACCTTTCACAGAGTAACGACTGGCCCCGACGGCAGAAGAAGCAGGTCTCGCACTATTTTAGCAAGCCTATGTTCAATTACATGAACATATATGACGCATCTGAACTCACGAGTATAGTGGGATCTGCGACGCAACGATCGCCTATTGAGAAACCCTCCACAGATCGGCCCACCGCGGCAATGGTGCCAACTATTTCGTGGCCCGGGACAAGCTACATGTCCCTACTTCCCATCAACTCTCACATGCCGATAGTGAAAACACTCACAGGAAATCTGCCAATGAATTCCCCCTGATTTGAGATTGTCAACACATTGTAATTGACGCATTGCAATTGCGCACCTCGGCAAGATGGTGGTCAGTACCACAAATCCCACAGCAAGTAACTATATAGTTGCAGGTTACTAGTAGCCGGGCAATAAAAGGCGTGCGTGTATGAACACACTTTTGATCAGTACTTGATCACTCTCTATGTTTGGAATGGCTTTGGTGATAATTTCCAGGTTGCGTGGCTGGTGAAAAGCATGAAATTACGAAGGAAGGAAAACTGGGAGCCTGAAGTTGCACTGACTGCGTGATAACAGACTGCTTCCATTGTGGTTGATGTCGACATCTTGTCAGGGGTGAAGATATGGTAGGCTGGCTTTTATATTTAGCAGGCCGGAGGTTCTGGTCCACTCTTGGCCAGAAGACCTAGGATTGGCAAGGATCAATTTCATATTGCGTGTTGCGGGCGGAATCCCGTCAACCTGGCACTTTGAGAGTTCAATATGCTTGTTTGTCAATGATTGTCTCCATGAACCGACCTTACATGATGGTCTCAAATAGCCTTGAACTGTTACGGTATTCAAAGTACCTCACGAAAAATGGCCGCCGTTTCAGACGAACTTCTTAGCGAACAATGCATTGCGCAAATCTTGGAAAATGACCTACGTCTTCTGGAATCAGTCAAGCAAGCAGAAAAATTGCAACTTGATCATGTTGTGGCTGTCTCAGCTCAAGCGCAGGGTGGTCGGATTCCCAAGTTCTCACAGGCTCCTCAACCTGAACTGGACGTAGACCTCGCTTTTGAAACGTATATCTCAGATGCAAGAACAAGCAACGATGCCGCGTATGCACAATCGATTCAAAATGAGATTCAAGCCACGATTATACAAGACTGGCAGTATGCACAAAGGGTTGCCGCAGCTGAACGGTTAGGATTGCACATCTGCTTTGTCCCGGTGGGCCTCATTAGGATGCTATCCAGGAAAATCAATCTAGATGTTGATTTTGCGCGCATGCTACAAGCTTTAGATGATGAAGGTAAAGACATAGACCCTATCAAAGACGCTGAGAGGTACAGGGATGCTTGTGTCTCCTCTCTCTGTGCAGTGTTGACGCTATCGTAGTATAATAGGTACCATACCCGTGGACGTTGATCCCAACGAACAGAAGTCGACTGTCACAAACAATACCGGCAGCGCATGTACGTTTTTATTTTGAGTACAGTGCATTCGCTCAAACCCCGCCTGACATTTAGTCGGTAAAGATGTAAGTTTGATTATGATCTCTAGTCCTTCAGTTGTGCATAAGATTGAAATTACGCAAGTTGAAAGGAAAAGGACGTTGTGCACCAACCATCCAATCAGAAACATATAACCATGACAACTCGAAAGAACTGCACTCACCTTATCCGACTTGCGGAATTTGTCTCGAACTATTCCTCGCAACACACACACCCATCACTGCATCCCTTTCCGCCAATTCTTCTGCTCGTCTTCCGTTCGGTTTGCGGTTACCATGTCCCTCTGAGCACGGCTACTGCATCTCCTGTTTGACTTCCTACATCCAGAACAAGCTGGACCCAGAAGGGATAGGTGCAGGAAAATCTGGTGGCATTATCTTTCCGATTCGATGTCCAGAATGTCCATTGGATGTGTGGGCTGATGGAATTCAAGACGATGTAGCTGAACGCATTCTTGGGGAGAATGGTATGGTTCTGTGGGTGAGCACAAATTGCCTCGAGAGAGTACACAAATCAATGGAAAGTTATGTTCGTAGTATCATCAGAAGATTCTTGATTCGCTTCCGCGTCTTTTCTGCCCGAACCCAAAATGTTCTTCTCTGGTGGAGGCTGACGAAGAAAGTGGCGAACCTGAGGCAACTTGCCCTGTATGCCAAAAGGTTATGTGTATACCGTGCCGAACCTCCTGGCATACAGGTAAGTATATCCCCGCACTCAGGAGCTACAGTTGAATATTTGAGTTGCTTAGGCCTTACCTGTGAGCAATATCAGGTAGGTCAAAAAAACATCTGTCGTCATGGATTTCTTAACGGTTGGGTAGGCGCTTCCAATGGACGAGAGATCTCCTGAGGATCGCTTGGTTTTAGAGCTGGCTAAGGTAACTAAATTCGGTGTGATGACTTTTACACTCGACCTTCTCTGTTAATTTGTAGGCTGAACGATGGCGACGTTGCCCTAGTTGCTCTGTGCGTCTCAAGTTATGAAGTGTTCTTACCATGTAGCCAACGCGCCTGTCAGGTCATCGTCGAGCTTGTCTCAGGCTGCAACCACATGACCTGTCGATGTGGTTTCCATTTCTGCTTCAAATGCGGATGTAAGTGGCATCAACCTAGCTTTCCACGTTCCCATTCAGCATACTTATCTACTTAACAGCTCCGACTACAAAAGAAGGAAAATGTAAGCGAGATCCTCCATGCGAGCTATGGGAAGAGGAGCTCCTGTTAGACGAGCAAGAAAGAGAAAGACGTTATCCTTTGGCTCGCGGTGCCGCTGCTCAACCCGCACCCGACGGTCGCTTCGCCCCTCAACCCCCAGCGCCTGCCGCCCATGTTGTCGTGCAGCACCAACCCCTTCAAGAATCTGATGGCGACTTAGACTGGATGGACGATCCACGTATGTCCTCCTGTATTGCGGTCCTAGAACTACCCTTTGAATTGGTTTCCAGGCATCTTGTGTGGGCGCCACTGGTTCACTACCAACATGATTCGCAACCTCAGCTGTGGGTATTGTGGAGTGCAGTCGAACTCCTTGGCAGACCTCCGCCACCATCTGTTGCACGTTCGGCATCATCCCGTATATGCGTGTTGTGGACGATTCTTCCGACGTGATCAAGACTTCGAACGTCATGAAGCAACCCTTGGCGCATTCGGGCACCATGGTTACCAGTTACTGCGTGGATAGGTGCTTACATTATGTGCAAACCGATCACTGTCTGCGCTTCTACGCATGTAAGTATGACATCCGAGGCAAGCCCCCTAAAACAAAGCACATACAGTTGGGCAGTAATATGGGTACAAACTCGTGAGGTAGCTATTCCAGAGTACTATGCTTGTATCGAGAAGGCGGATCGCATATCAAAATCAAGTTAGTAAGCTGGCTTGAAGTTGAAACAACGTTCCAACAACTCAAATCCTACTAACCTCAAACTTTTCCGCTCACTAAGTCACTGATGACCACGAACAGTTGATACATGGAGCACCAGAGATAAGATTACATAATTACATAAAAACAGATCGAAAAACCAAGCGAGGAAGCGAGTCACCGTCGAGCCGACCGTCGAAAGCTAAAAACATGGGAGATGAACGTCTTGCTAGAGTGCTAGCCAGGCTGCAAAATCTCCCATCGATATCTCTGCCAACTGATTACCCAAGACCGACTGGAGCAAGCAAACTCATTGAAGCCGCACATCTAGCCGAACTCTCTGAGCAGACGTCCCTCAGTCTGCTGAAGCTAGCACTCTACACAGAAGATAATGAGACTGTCGAAGATGAAGAAGAAATTCAGACAGAGCGCCCATCAGCCTTTCATATCCTGTTGGCTGCATTCACAGTTCTTCTCCATCGGTACACGGGAGATACAGACCTCGTCATAGGATCATCATCCGCTGCTGCTCGTGATCCTCTGGTCCTTCGTCTCTCTATAGATCCAAAAGATCAATATTGGGCTGTAGTCAGACGGGTACAACAAGTCGAGAAGGAGGCAGAGCGGGATGTCGTGCCGTTTGAAGCCATCACCCGAGCATTGAATAAAGGTAAAGACGATGGTGCTGATGGTCCTCTCTTCCGTGTCAGATTCTTTGACGAAACGGATGAGCCGAAGGATAACTTCATACGGTCTACAAGCTTGACTTCAGACCTTACCATATTCGTCACTCGCCCACCTGCATCAACTCGCTCGTCCATCGCTCCCCGCATTTCCCTTCGCATCATATATAATTCGCTACTCTTCACGTCCGCTCGTATTTCGTCGATTATCGACCAATTATCCATTCTGCTTCGGAAAGTGTCGTCGAATCCAGTGGTGCCAATCGGCTCGGTTTCTCTACTGACACCCATTCAGAAAACAAACCTTCCTGATCCCACAGCTGATTTAAACTGGTGCGGCTGGAAAGGCGCAATCACGGATGTATTTTCGCGCAATGCCCGTCAATGGCCGGAGAGACCTTGTGTATTACAGAGTATGCCTGCTGCCACTCTTTATGATACCCAGGAGGTTATTACATATCCTTATGGTGCTATTCTACGCGCTTCAAACATCCTTGCACACCACCTCATAAAAGAAGGTGTACAGCGGGAAGAGGTCGTGATGATCTATGCACATCGCAGCGTCGATCTCGTCATCGCTGTAATGGCTGTGCTCAAGGCCGGCGCAACATTTTCAGTCATTGGTTTGTTGTTTGCTTCTTCCCTGTGACCTGGATCATTCTGACCTCGATTCTAAGATCCTGCTTATCCTGCCTCCCGCCAAATCGTCTACCTTCGCGTGGCACAGCCTCGGGCCTTGATCGTTCTCAAAGGAGCTGGTACCATTGGCCCATCTGTGCGCGAGTTCCTCTCTGCTGAATTGAAAATTCGTGTGGAAGTTCCTGCCTTGGAAATCTTACGTAGTGGAGCTATTTGTGGAGGAAGCGATGCCCACGGTGTCGATGTTTTGCATGCTCAGGCCCACTTGGAAGACACAGATCCGAATGTGGCCCTTGGTCCCGATAGTATCGGCACACTGTCCTTTACAAGTGGCAGTACAGGAATTCCCAAGGGTGTCAAAGGCCGCCACTTCAGCTTGACCCATTTCTTCCCCTGGATGGGAGAACGATTTGGCCTGGACGAAAATTCCAAATTTACTATGCTTAGCGGCATAGCTCATGATCCTATTCAACGTGACAGTCAGTGAATTTAGCAACCCGCTCAACTTCCACCTGATTTCTTGCATCGCAGTGTTCACACCACTTTTTTTCGGCGCTCAACTGCATGTCCCAACGGCCGACGATATTGGCACTCCTGGACGCCTCGCTGAATGGATGGCGGCAAGTGGAGTGACGATCACCCATCTCACTCCAGCCATGGGTCAGCTCCTTTCGGCACAAGCCACCCGCCAAATACCCTCTCTTCGAAACGCATTTTTTGTTGGAGATATTCTTACCAAACGTGATTGCCTCCGACTTCAGTCGCTCGCAACAAACGTGCGGATAATTAACATGTACGGGACCACAGAGACCCAGCGCGCCGTCTCATATTTCGCCATCCCACCTGTCTCCGAAGACTCGACATTCCTAGCGACACAAAAGGATATCATGCCTGCCGGTGAAGGGATGATTGACGTTCAGCTCCTCGTGGTAAATAGGAACGACAGGAATGCTCCTTGTGCTATTGGGGAGGTCGGCGAAATCTACGTTCGTTCGGGTGGACTGGCGGAAGGGTACTTGGACGCCGATGCTACTGAGGAGAAATTCGTGATGAATTGGTTTTCTACTAATTCGCCACCGAGGAGAGATACTATATTGCACCCCGTTGATAACCTCGCTGGCACCGAAGCACGATACTGGAAGGGGATTCGTGATCGCATGTACCGTTCTGGCGATCTCGGACGGTACCTACCGGATGGAATTGTAGAATGCACTGGCCGCGCGGACGATCAAGTCAAGATCCGTGGCTTTAGAATAGAACTAGGAGAGATCGACACCCACCTTAGCCAGCATCCTCTTGTTCGCGAAAATGTGACCCTGGTACGAAGGGACAAGGACGAGGAGAAAATCCTCGTCAGCTACTTTGTTCCCCTTGATGGCCCGGGTCTCGATGGCTTTGCCAGTGATATACCGGAGGATGAGCCCAAAGGCCTTGCGAGCGGTATTAGAAAGTACAGACGGCTCATTAAAGACATCAGGGAGCATTTGAAGAAAAAGCTGCCAAGCTACAGCGTCCCCACATGTGAGAAACCAGTATATTGTTATACCTTTCAATTCTCAGAATCTCTTAGTGTTTGTTCCGCTGAAGCGAATGCCTCTGAACCCAAACGGCAAGATTGACAAACCCGCCCTTCCATTCCCCGATACCGCCCAGGCCGCGTCCACAGCACCTCTACCTGATCATACCAGTTCAACGGAGCAAACGATGCAAAATATCTGGGCGACCATCCTACCCAACGCGCCGCAGCCAATCCCTGTAGATGAAAGCTTTTTCGATTTGGGTGGTCACTCGATCTTGGCCACACGTCTCATCTTCGACATTCGGAAGGTATTCGTCGTCAATGCACCATTGGGCTTGGTCTTTGATCAGCCAACAATCAAAGGTCTCGCCAATGCGATCGATGCTCTCCGAAATGCCGATTTAGGATTAGAATCCAACATGGCACCCAGTGAACAACCGGCCGTGGCAAAGAAGGAAACCCTTCTTGAATACGGACAGGACTATCTTGACCTCCTCCCTCGACTTAAGCAGTCCTATCCTCCTCTGCCGAGCAACTTTTCGGAACGACCTTTGACGATTTTCCTCACTGGTGCTACAGGGTTCCTTGGCGCATTTGTTCTGCACAATCTTTTGTCTCGGCAAACTAGAGTTCAGAAGGTAATTTGCCTTGTCCGTGCGCCCAGTCAAGATAAAGCCTTGACACGGTTGAAAGAGGGGTCTGCAGACCGTCGGATATGGGACGACGATTGGGTTACGAGTGGAAGATTGGAAGTTCTCGCTGGGGACTTCAGTCTAGACTTGTTTGGGCTTGGAAAGAGTGGTTGGGACCGCGTTGCGGACGAAGCAGATGTTGTACTTCATAATGGAGCTCTGGTCAATCAACGCACGTTATCCCAATGATTTTTCACTCATATTGCAATCTACAGGTGCATTGGGTATATCCCTATGAAAAACTTCGATCGCCCAACGTCATGGCAACGCTTGCCGCTATCCAGCTTGCCTCAACAGGCAAAGCAAAGCTTCTAGTTTTCGTTTCTTCCACCTCTGCTATCGATACAGGACATTACGTGGAATTGTCCGAATCCCTTTTGCATGGCCACTCCCCTTATAAAGGTGTTCCTGAAAATGATACCCTTGAGGGCTCGAAGGCGGGACTTAAAACTGGCTACGGCCAGACCAAATGGGTTTCCGAGAACCTCCTTTTTGAAGCGGGTCGGAGAGGTTTGAGAGGCCATATCTTGCGACCTGGATATGTTGTGGGTGATTCTCGCACAGGAGGTGAGTAGAATATACCCGTTTTATACATTGCTCTACCTGATCATCGCTATCGCCGTTCATAGTTACCAACACCGACGATTTTATCTGGCGCCTTGTCAAAGGTTGCGTTCAGTTGGGTCTCGTGCCAGATATCAATAACACTATCAACATGGTACCTGTCGACCATGTCGCTCTATGCACTGCCCTGGCGGCGGTGTCTCCCCTTCCTGATGCCGCACTGTCTGTCTTGCATGTCACTGCCCGCCCACTGCCCACATTCAACGGCATGCTGTCGTCCTTGGTCCAGTACGGGTTTCCTACTGAGCAGTGTGAATATGTCATATGGCGTCGAAAGCTCGAGCAACATGCTATGGAGACCCAGGACAACGCACTCTTCCCGCTGCTTCACTTCGTCCTTGACGATTTACCAACGAGCACCAAGGCTCCAGAGCTGGACGATTCGAACACAGCCGCCCTCTTACAGCAGCATGACGGGGAGCTCGTCACTACCGTGTCTGACGAGCTAATCGGGCTGTATCTCTCCTGGCTGATTGCAGCCGGATTTCTACCTGCCCCATCGCTGACGTCTCCTGCGAAATTATTGCCTTCGACCCACATCGAGAGCAATGTAAAAGCGTCTGGTCGCAGTCGGTCGTAGCAGCCACGCGTCCCAGGTAGATTAGAAAATGTAAACAGACAATGTAGTAAGTTCAGGTTTGATTAAAAGGCACGCGATCTCTATCATCGCTCAAAGGCATTCTATACATTAGTTTCACACAGAGAGTCAGTTGATTGTAAGCCAGGATAGACGAGTACAAAGGACCCAGCCCAAATATTCAGTCTTCTGCGAGACGCCACCTTGCTATCGAAAGTATTGCCTGAGCCTGAGCAATAGCAAAGAGCCCTACGAGCAAGAATCTGATAAAAACTGCAGTACACATACACTCGGGCACGCTTCCAACATAAGTCCGCAGATTGAACGGCCCATTGCTATGTAAAGCTCGAAATCTTATGCATTGATAAATTCAAACATCGAAGATCCAGGTGAGGACGGGTTATCTGAAGTTTCCATGACATCCCAGGATGCCGAGCTGCCGGGACTTGCAGATCCGTCACTGAGAGCTTCATCGAAAGAGAGTACGGCGGGAGATAACTCCACCCATCGGTTCACACTGTTTATGACCTGGTCAACAAAGTTTTGCATCGGATTCGGGATGAAATATACACACAGCATGCGCCTCTCATCATCAGGGGAGTCGAAAGGATTGTCCATTGCATCAGCTTTCCTCTTTCCTGATTGGGATGTATTGTCAAACTCTGCTTCGCTTGTGGAAGACGGAGTAGGTGCAGGATCAGGAGTTGTCAAATGTGTGGTGTCAAGTTCCCCTCGAACAGTGTTCATACTGGAAGTGCGCTTCAAGGTTGTCTTGGCTTCCCAGCGGAGAAGATCCTCTCTCTCCCGCTGATGACGAGCAAAGAGCGCATCCCAGACAGATTTCGGTGCTGACTTGTAAACATGCGCCCCACGCATCACCCAGTCCGTGGCAAGGATGGCCATGTAAGTCGCATCTTGCCACTCGTGCTGCATAGGGCTAAAGAACGAGCGTCGGCGAGTGCCTTCATGAGCAAAGTTCCTGTAGAAGAAACACAATGTAAGAAAAGTTCGTACGAACGATTCAAAGAAACTTGCATTTTCGTGAAAAGGGAGAGGGCACGATCCATAGCTACGTGGCCCAGCAAGATAGCTTGAAGACGATGGCATTTTGCCTCGTCAAAAGCGATGCGAGCTACTCGCTGAAGCACTTCTCGAGCATATCCTTTCTCTCGATATTCTGGATCTATGATGATGCCGATGCTAAGTTCACCAACGTGTAACGGATCTCTAAAATTCTGAGAAGCTGCAAGGTAAACTAGTCCGATTGGTGTTTCTTCTCTATTTGGCCAATGAATCGGCACCAGGGGGCTTGTCTGGGCGTCATTGCTTCTCCATTCTGGATCCCAGAGATTAAATGCCCCATCGTCATTGTCACTTTGGTCCGTAGATGCTGACGGGGATGGGGATAGCGGCGGGTCAGGGAAAGTTTCGTTTGACTCCTGGAGAAAGTCAAATGGCTTTATGTCCGAGTCCTGTTTAGACACCTCGCACTAAGCCCATAGAAGAAACGACGAAGAGGATAGCCGCGCTCACGAATTGTGCCCATTGCCGACCCCAGCTTTCCCGTCTAGTTTGATCTCGACGTTCAAGCAACTGGCTCTCAGGCTGCTCTTGGGCCTGTGTCGATGGTACAGCAGGTCCTTCAAGGATGACAGCGAAATAATGAGCGCTCTCCGCAAAAGTAATCAGGTCGAGTTCAAGACCAGCAGTCTCAACAGTCACAAGCTGCAACTGCTCAAAAAGATTTGTGAGAACGTCAATATTGTCGTCTTGGCCTACTAAGCCTCGGGATAGCTTGATTTCGTGTTTAGTGCTGCCTCCCATGGTGAGTTCGAAGAGCTGTTAGGAGCGCTAATTCGATTCCTATTCTCGATCAAGTGATACATCGAGTCACAGATGATAGAATATTAGAAGTCATGGGAAATTTGGGACCTTTTAGTCTTGAAGAGGGAAGTCTGCCATCTAATTTAGATTTAGGGTCATCGTGGTGGGCGCCAATCGCGCCACATGTCCAGGGGTTCCTACCGAGGTCCGACGGAAGATAATTGTTGAACGAACGAGAACTTGAATGCACCGACATATTTGAAGGTATAGGTTTTTGCAGAGTCCACGTAAAATGTCCTTGGAAAAAAAAAGATAAGAAGGTTGTACCTTTTACGCTCTGTGGGAGTACGCACTGTGCGCACTGCACACGAGGCAGTCACGCATATGTCACTGTGGCTTTGCCTTTGTTGTCGGACCCAATTGATCGGGTCCCCATTTGGCCTCGGTGGTCATTCTGTGCGTGCTGCTTACTGTGGAAATGCCGCAACTGCAGCTCCGGACACCTCAACCTCCCGTCCGCATAGGATTCTACAGCACCTGTCATCACCATCAGGAGATGTCGAAAGAGGCTGGGGCTTCCCTCTTTCCTGGTTTGGATGTATTGTCAAAATTCTGCCAAGTCGCTCGTGCTCCACAAGGGCTGAAGGACGAGCGTCGGCGGGTGCGTTCACGAACAAAGTTCCTATAACAGAAACACGATCATTTTCTGTTCGTACGAACGGGGAAACAAACCTGCAATAAGGAAGGGCACAGTGCATGGCTACGTCACGGTCCCCCGCAAGATGACTTGAAAGACGATAATATTTCGCCTCGTCAAAACCTCTCGAGCATATCCTTCCTCTCAATATTATGGCTCTATGACGATGCCAATGGCTAAGCTCCACCAACGTGTAACGGATCTCCAAGCTGCAAGGTAAAACTAGTCCAATCGGTGCTTGACCCCTCTTATTTGGCCAAGGAATCGAGGGGCTTGTAAGCTGTCTGGGTGTCATTTCTCCTCCAATTCTGGGGACCCAGAGATTCAATGTCCCATCGTCATCGTCACCTTTGGTCCGTAGATGCTGACGGGGGGGATAGGTGGTGGGGATCAGTAGGGAGTTTTTTCCGTTTCGACTCCTGGGGGGAAAATAATAATTTGAATGGCTTCTTTTTTATTTTTATTTATATGTCCGCGCACTTTTGAATTTGAGCCCCCCATAGAACAGAATGATAGCACCGCCCGTGCTCACAAAACTTGTTCCCCCCCATCGCCAACCCCCATATTTGGATCTCTCTCTCAGGTTACTCCCGAGTCTCGGTCCTATTCCGATGGTACAGCAGCCTGAGGGTCCTCATTCAAAGGACGACCGCCGCAGTCGAGTTCAGGCCACACAAGCTGACAACCGCTTGAAAAAAGATATTCGTGACATATTGTCCGAGTCAATATTGTCGTTCTTGGCCCTGCTAAGATGGTTTGATTTCGTGTGTTTTTAGTGCCCCCTCCCATGGTTTGCCGGGGCTAATTAAAGAGCTGTTGAGCCGCGGCTGATTTCCAAGTTCCTGGTCGAGAGGATATTCCATGGTTTGGGATAATTAAAGAACTGTTGAGCCGCGGCTAATTTCCAGATTCCTAGTCAAGAGGATATTATAGGAAAATTCGCCGCGTCTTTTCAAAGTCGTCGTGGCCGTGCGTACCGCATACATACCGACTCCAAAAAACACCCCAAGTCGAAAGGATCAATTTTGTCCACAAACGAAACAATGTTTTCAGCCGTCAACATCATCGTTCAGGATGCAAATAATGAAATTGTGTGTTTTGCAAGACATTCCCCCTCTATGTATGTACATTTGTCAAAAGAATTAATCTGCGAATACGTAGTTATGTAGGAAAAAGAAAAAAAAGCAAAAACAAAAAACGAGCGAAAAGCAGCAAGTTATGCAATGACAAATACAACAAATTAAGCAAAAAGTTAAAATGAGGAAAAACAAGAAGCATATCTATGTTCGAATGCAGATGGTATTCCCAAGGAAGAAAAACCGGAGGGGGGGTGGTCCCAAATCACCTCACATAAGGAGGTAAACTCGCAGTCGAAGACGAAGGCGTC